>JADWQK010001498.1:0-47653 GCA_017933935.1 Sesamia nonagrioides
ACAAAATCCACACCTACGAATAGTAATTTACTATCTTTGTAATAAAAATAAAATATTTGGAGTCTTACTCCAAAAGCTTCTTCCTCTTGTCAGCTTGTAGGGGTCCACTGCTAGACTAAGGCCTTCACCAAGGCTTTTATTCCATTTGGGGTTTGCCATAATCCCCACGCTTGGCGGGTTGGGGATCGCAGGAATTTGATATTCTACAGAGAAGCGCTGCTGCCCGCTTCCCTGGTTTGAGTTCCCTTAGTTGTCTCTTACGACACCCACGGGAAGATATGGGTTGGTAATATTCTAAGCTCGGTACCACACGGGAACAAAAACTTAAATACTTGTTATGTGTCAGTGTAACGTCAAAGTTCTATCAATAATGTCTTGTTTAGAAAGTTTTGTTGAAACAACTGTTAAACACTATTTTGTGGTAATAAGAGTAGGGTCTAATGTAATTAGCTAGCGAAATTTTAGAGTATAAAGGTTTGATGAACCTATATCTAACTACGATAAAACAACAAGAAACAAAAGATATTCTACTCATACTGCGAGTGACTAATCGGTCGTGGTAATGCAGTTGCAGTAGTCGTGGTGGCCTAGTGGTTAAAACATCAGCCTCTCAAGTATGAATCAGGCAAGTACCAATGTAACTTTTCTAAGTTATATGTACTTTCTAAGTATATCTTGGACACCAATGACTTAAGACTTTAAGTCTGAAGTCGCCAACCCGCATTGAGCAAGTGGGGTGACTCACGGGACGCTCAATCCATCTCTGTAAGGTTAATGATGATGATGATGAATGCAGTTGCTTTAAAATTATGAATTAAGAAAAAACAGTTTTATCGTTTATTTATTTACTAGCCGTTGCCCGCCACTCTGTTCGCGTGTTGATATAAAATAAGCACCTGTTAAAATAATGGGAGCAATATGTACGTCCGCGTTTGCCCCCGTTTTCGCAACATTTTTTGTTACTGCCCTGTTCCTATTAGACATAGCGGGATGTTATATAGCATCTGTCCTTTCTCAGGCTCTAGACTATCTGTGTCCCAAATTTAATTACAATCGGTGAACCGATTGTAATTAAATTTAAAATTGTAGTTTTGGCTTGAAAGCCGGAGAGACAGAGATACTATCGCATTTATAATATTAGTGTGGATTTATGTTAATACGGCTTCCAAAAGCCAATAACATTAACAATACAAAATGAAATAACACAAATACATACTAATATTATAAATGCAGTAACTCTGTCTGTCTGTCTGTCTGTCTGTTTGTCTGTTCAGCCATGCTTTCTCCCGCTTAAACCTCTCAACCGATTTTGATGAGATTTTGCACAGACAATCTTTAGACCCCGAGAAAGAACATAGGGTTACCTTTTATCCCGGAAAATTGATGTTCCTGAGAAATCTAAAAGCGCGATATAACCGAACTCCACGCGGGTGAAGCCGCGGGCGGAAAGCTAGTACATCATAAAGTCAAATAATAAAAGAAATCAAACATAAAGAAAAGAAAAAAAAGACAAAGCAGAATAACAATATAAACGGAATTAACATAAACCAGAATAAATTTTAAATTCATCTGCGAATATATCGCAGTTCGGGTTAGCTTCCATAAGGCTATTCACTGCAGAAAGAACGCGAGGAATAGAGGATGACGCACGGCCACCGTGCTTCATGTAGGTAGGTACAGCTAGCAGGCGGTGTCTCCGACCGCGGAGAATCGGAGATAATTACCAGGAACGTGTAGAGGCATTAGCTCATTGATGAGATCACTGGCATCTGTTGTGTATAAATAATACCCTTCACGTGTCTGCTTTGAATTTGGAAATACGAAGGATAAAGTTTTGTTTAAAATGTAAGAAATAATTAAATTTTACTTTCAATCTTAGCATGTTCTTCCCGTCGCGTACCTTATAGTCATAATATATGATTTTAAGTTTGGTAACTTTTTGATTGCCCTGAGAATTCTTCCGTATAACCATTACCGTGATCAGATTTAAATATGGATTTATATGTTCTATAAATGCAACAGTCTTTCAACCTTTTCTTTTACTTTTTCCAGGAAGATGCCTTCAGGAACGCGAAGATCAAAACTCTCTCGCTTCGTGACTGTAGTATTTCGGAACTGTCACCAGCTTCCTTCGCTGGGCTGGAGAACAGCTTGCAGAGCCTGGACTTGTCTGAGAACAACCTCACAATGATATCCAAGTTCATGCTGAATAAGCTGGATTCCTTGAGGTTTTTGAACCTTAGAGAGAATAAGGTGGGGTTTGTTGTTGTAATAATAAAAGTCAAAAGCCAAATTATCAAAAAACCCATCAACATTTTTGTCTGACAGTGAAATAAAATTGTGTAGCAAGTGACAAGTGATGAATAGCAATATTTCAAATATGAAATATTGCTATTATTATTTTTTTACTGAACTCCCTTACCCTGACCGGAGGAGGCTAACAGTGGCGGAGCGGCACCAGTCGGGGGCTGCGGAAGCAGTATTTGTTCTAGCGGCGGACATCCATGAGGATTTCCAATATTTTTAATTTTCATTGAAACAAAAAAAAATTGAGCATAAGTTGGTATCAACAATAGCTCACTCCACGCTCACTTGACCTGTAACGGTGAGATTTTACAAAATTACACTGCCGATACATAAAAGAACATAGGTATACAGGATAACAAGCACAGACTTTAATTACGAACACTCACAACCACAGAGGTCAATTATCACACAGCAGCAGTATATCCCATCCACTTTATTTTAAAAGTTTTATTGAATTAATTTATTATTAAATTAACTAATTATTTAGTATCGGTTAAAGTAGTCTGATATCTATCTGTTACCCAATAAAAAAAAAATATTCTTCAAATTCCAGGTGGATATAAACCTCCTGACTTCAACCACTCCGTCGGACTATGCAACGACGTCATTCAACAGCTTCCAATACAAACTGTTTACCTTGGACATCAGCAGCGCCAGCTCCATTGAAATGAACTTGCAAGATTTCCGAAGGTCGGTATAACAGTAGTTTTCAAAAATAAAAAACTTGAAGAAACTTGAAACATACCTATACGAAATTCACCCCAAAATACTCTATACTCATTTTTTTTTTCGTGTGTATGAGAAATCATCGAAATAATTATGATCTCTTCCGCTCAGTGCGGAGCAGAAAGCAGAAAAGCGTATCAGACTTTTACTGACTAAAACCCATCCGTGTTCCTTCACTTGCCTGTGCGTCAGGGCCACGGTTTCTCTTTTGATCAACCGCAACCCTAACTAATTCTAGAATCCTTAGCATCTAATTTCTGCGCACATTATCAAAAAAAAAAACTATTTCACGGAAAACCACAATATCCCTGCGGTCAAAACAGCTACTAGTTTCTTTTAAACAATGAAATACCGTGATTTAAGAAAACCACAGAACTGTAATCCGTTTCATTTATCTAATTAAAACAAAGAAGTGGTAATTGGTGGGTGTTTCGGAGCCACTTTTTAGATTCATCTGTACTGAAATTGATTCTTGTAGACCAACATTTTACAATATTAAGAAAAATTCGATACATTTAAATTAATTAACTGAATAACTTTTCGTTATCTATTGTGCCCACACTTGCAAAAGATACTCCATAGAAAAACAACTTTTTTTGTAACTTTTGCTATTCAAAAAGTGCAGATTCTTTAATTGTTTTTGGTCCTAATTATATTTTTGATTTTCTTTCCAGAATGAGATCTCTCCGCTACCTAGCAGTAAGCAAACTCCTCCGACAAAGCATTAGGACAGAAGACTTTCTAGAATTTGGCGTAGAGCTTGAAGACCTGAAGATCTTTGGCAGCACTGTGACGAGGATAGAGTCCAGTGCCTTCCAGCATGTTAGAACTATCAAGACCCTTGACTTATCGGAGAATAACATCGAGTTTATAGATCCATTTGCTTTTGCTGAGGTTAGTTGTAAATATATTTTAATAAACTTTATACTCTTACATAAATGATTACTGAGTCTTAGAAATATAATATACAAAATACCCACCGCCACGACCTGGCTTCCAGTTGACAGTCTGTATTGTTGAAGTACAGTATTTATTTATTTCTCTCATCACTATAACAAAATTTTTACTTACATTCCACTATTGAAAGAGACTGGTGTCTGAAGTAGGTTTTTGAAGAATCCTGTGTATAAAATCTTGAGTAAGTCAAGTCCACGTATTGTCCTTCTGTATTTACCATTATTAATATTTACTAAGTGGGTACTTTGTTATTTTTGTTCATAAAATAACATCAATAGATTCTTTAAAAAATATTGCTGTCATATGATTGATTTCATGCCAAAGCCTTGATATTAGTTTCACACAATCTGTATTTGGATTTAAAGTAAACGTTCCTTTCTACCCATTTCTACACTGGACACGATTATGAATTTAAAAATTATTAAGGATTTATGAGTAAAAAGTACAATAAAAAAAAAATATCACGTATATTTTTCCTCTCTTTCCAGTTGCACAGTCTTACAACACTGAAGATGGCAAATGGTCTAGCAGACAACGTGAAGATACTACCGTTCGAACCATTGAAAGCCCTCATTGAACTGCAATACTTGGATCTAAGCAACAATAAGCTGAAGAATGTTCCCGATACATCGTTCCATTTCTTATACAAGTTGAAACGGTTGAATTTACAAGATAACTATATTGATAATTTCTCGAAAGGAACGTTGCAGGTTAGTTCTAAAAAAAAACATCTTACGATTCAACATCCAGTAGCTATAAACTGATCTCTCATTGTACGGAAAGTCGAAGAGAAACAAGATGACAGCATACACTGGGGGTCTACTCCGAATTGGTAAATTTATCGTATCACCCGAAACTTCGTTCCTACTACGACGTTATTATTTGGTGTGCCAAATATAATGAATTATTACGATATCATTGAATGCTTAAAATTGTAGCTAAATGGCTATTTCGTAGTAGGACAACATCATCCGATTCTATCCGGTCCGTCCATTCGAATATGACACTAAGAAATAGACCACCTGGAAAGGCACGGATCGTAAGCCAAACGTAAATTAATCAATAATGTTAGATTCATAGAACCGATTTTGTTTTTAGCGCAGCTAAGTCGGAGTTAGCCAAACAGAATAGTAGTTTCAAGAAGTACCATTGTTTTGATATCAACATTTTTTGCTTGTAGGGTGACATTCATGACCAACTTGAAAGCATCTGCCTTAACCATAATCAAATACGACAAATAGTTCAGCACGCATTTGTGGGTCTAAAAGAGCTACAAGAGGTTCTAATCGAAGACAACATGATTGAGCTCATTCAAAGGAGGGCTTTCACTAGTCTTGATAATTTAAAAATTATCAATCTAAGAGGAAACAGGATCAACGAAATTAGTGAAGAGGCTTTCCAGAATATACCTGCTCTTACTGAGTAAGTAAATACTGTTTTTTCGCGCCAAGACTGTCAAGAGAACATAATGGTTTGTTTTGAAGAAATTTTATTATTAAGAACATAATAACTGTAACCACAAATCTATCGATAAGATAATTTACACACTTCAGTGTGTAAATTATCTTATCGATAGATTTACATTTAGATTTTTTTAGGGAGAACATTAAGAAACAAAATATTCTAAAAAACGGCGTTTAGTGAATTTATTGTGTATTTTGTGTATCCTTTCTGTCGGTAGTCAGAACCCCTAAAGTAACAGTAACCAGTCTTACCAAGGGGTATCGTATTGCCAAGTAACTAGGTTTTGGAGGTCAGACAGGCAACCGCTCTATGTAAAATCAGTTAAATTAGAAACCGACCTCAACATAGTTGCGAAAAGGGCTTGGCTGATTTTGTATCCCTTCTAAGTCGCTAAGAACTATCCTCGTTAATTCCAGGTTGGACATATCATTCAATAACCTCGACACATTCAAATTCTCGATATTCGACCAAGTGGGCTCAGCGACAGCTTTGAAAGTCAACGCATCATACAATAGAATCATTACATTGACGGATTCCAACGCACCGAGCTTCTTTACATCGAACTTCTACCCACCACCTAAAGCTCAAAGTGAGTTTCTGTACTCTCGTTTTGTTGTACTGGTGTTGTTGTTTGCATCTCTTTTACACTTTCTATGTTTGATTTTTTCTTTCTTTTTTTCGTTACTAACTCTATCATTAACCTCCTCTACTTACTTCCATCATATCATTTCGGATCTCAAGACTTTTCATCAAACCTCAGTATGTATGAAAGTATGCTCTTTTCTTATTTTTCTACTTTAAGTAATACTATAATTATTTGTAGATGTTTTTTTTTTATATTATTTGATTATTTCTCGATTACAACTTTTTCCTTTTTCTTTATTTATGCTTATAATAATATTGTTTGCTCTCTACTCTTCGCTTTTTGCACAGGTTTAATTGATACTGAGGAAGATCTTGTACTAACTCAAGGTGACGCAAATGTTATTTATATTTTTATTGAAATAATTACTAACAAAACGATTTCATATTAAATCGCATCTTCTTGAGAAAACAGATTTAAACCGAATCGTTCTTTTTCAGGCCTTGGGACAGTCTCGGTAAATATCCGAGTTTTAGATTTCTCACATAATAATATTACATACATCGCCCCATATTACTTCAGGTACGTTAAATTCAAGCCAAAATATGCATATGGTATTTTTCTGCTGCCTGGTCATTCTAGCGTGAGGTCCAGGTCGGGCAAAATTTTATCTGGACTTAATAGTCTGGATTCTGCATGTGTGCCAAGATGGCAATAGGCTCGCTTCCTATTATATAGAACATGAACATAGCTAGCAGAATGTGGGTGTACTATTCATACCCCTCTGCCTTTATATCTTTGGAAATTCGATTAGACAGGTATAACATTGTAATCAAATAAAAATATATCGTTATTTTCCAGGCATGCAGACTTAACTTTAACAGAACTTCACCTGTCTCATAACTTAATAAGGAATATAACCCGTGAAGTTTTTGGGTCTATGCATATGCTACAATACTTGGATCTGTCACATAACTTCATTTTTCACATGGAATACGATTGTTTCAAAAGAGTAAAGAATTTACAGGTGAGTTTATTCGTTGAGTTGTCTTAGATTGTTCAGAGGCTTATAGTTAAATGCAGGTCATCTAATAAAGGACAATAAATGCGCAACAAATATGCTCTAAAACGAAAATCATAAACAAATAGACTGGGTTTGAAAATTAAAAACAATAATTACCGTTAAAAAAGGTTTAAATAACATAAAAAAGTAAAAATAATTTACCAGGGTGATTTGACTATTAATTTGTTTGAATCACGTATAAATATTAATGATTACTATTATTTATATATGTATATTTTTTTTGGTCATGGACATGCTCAGATAAGAACTCAACTATATATGCAGACAATAAAATGTAATAATATTTCAATTGCAGATTATTAATTTATCTCATAACCACTTAATTGAGCTCCCAGTTGAATTATTCCACGACATGCAGTCTTTAACATCGGTGGATTTGTCGAATAACCATATCAAGAATTTGGCAGATAATCTAATTCCATCACCAGCTCTGGAAAGGTAATGTTACCTATTACCGTTTTTTTTTTTATATCAATAATATAGTATATAAAAGCCTGAAAGAACTGTTGAATGTCTACTGTTGCGAGTTGTTGAATAAAGCGTCTGTCTTCAACTGTAACATTAATTAAATATTTTCATCTATAGGTTAGACTTAGCTGATAATTTATTGTCAAGAATTCCAACAAACTGCCTGTCACCTGCTGCATCCTCCAATTTAGTCGAACTGGACTTGAGTGGTAATACCATACCTGCTGTCGGCTTAGGAGACTTGGTACAAAGATTCCGGGTAATTACTATTTTAATCTATTCTAGAAATAAACTAAAATCCCTTTGCATCTGTTTGAAGTGTTGAAAACTAACTGCTTGATAATAAAATAAGCATTTGATCTGCAACATGTAAAGTTGATTATGACGTTTGATTCTTGTATATGTAATTAAATACTAATACAGTATCTATTAAAGAAATATGATCATCTTACACGAAGAAAATTTGTTAGTGTCCTATAAATGAGATTTGAGCAATCGTGAATAGCAAAAATATAATAAAAATAAATGAAATTGTTTAAACAAAATGCAAATAGACAGAACCACGAGCCATGATCATGTTTCAGTATTTTTTCGAACAGAGTTTTATCGTAGTTGTCGCCAGTGTGTGAGTATGCTAATGTGTTGTCCTATCATGCATGTCTCGCCAGAACCCAGACCAGTTGGGCGAATACTGGCCCGAGGAACCTGACTACAGTGACGAATACATGTACCACACCGCTAGACGAGATCACACGAGAGTTTTCCACCAAAAAAAACAATACCCGCAGAATATTTTGTACAAGGTAGATTGTAATTTAGATGTTCATGCCATTACTAACCTTAATAGTTATCATACTTTTTGCACTGTGCATCTTTTTCTATCTTTTAGTTTCGTGGTGATTCTTCTGTGTTTAAATAAATTGGGTTTATGTATCTCTTTGAATTTTGTTTTCAGCTTCATGAACTTTGATAACAGTTTCTGCATGTTTTATCATAACTGTCGTTAACTCAGTTTTATTTTCAGTTATTGTCTGAGATTTCCACCACAATTCATTTCTATTATCATAATGTTATTACTGTCAGATTTTTTACTCATTATTTTTTAAGGATTGTTTTACAATCTAGATTTTCTTTTCAGTCTTTAGCATGGTTAGATTTGTCGAACAACCACCTTGTGCGAATAGAAGGTGGATCCTTCTCAGCATTGCCCAGACTTCGCTGGTTGGACCTTAGCAATAATTCACCTTTTAATTCTGGTGACCGAGGAACAACAATCTTTAAGGGCCTTGAGAGAAGATTATCTCATTTGGGACTAAGGAATGTCAGCTTGATTTCAGTAAGTGTTTTATTCAATGAATATAGTTACAATAACTTGACAAAAACTGTTAGTTTCCTATCTAAAAAAATGGATATAATAAAATATAGATAAATAAAAATAGGTGAATGATAAATGTTAACAGCTGGTAATTATATATTACCAGCTGTAGCACCAGACTTCGTCCACTTCAATTTTTGTTATTATAAACGGGTTTAAGAAGTTTTGTATCATAGTTCTTGGGTAACCTGAACCGTTAAAGCAGCGCATGCATCGAACGCCCATTTTCTACTGATTCATCGCAACTATTGTTCAGCGTGATTTTATAAAAGCTAATCTTTCCTTGATAAGTGGACTATTAAACACAAATATAACATTTAATAATTTTTCAATTCGAACCAGTACTTCCTGAGATTAGCGCATTCAAACATTGTTTTATAACGATTGGGTTTTAGTAAGCTTTAATTATAAATATGTTTTTAAAAATTAATTTATTTTCAGGTGCCTTCGATGTCATTATCAAAATTGAAGAGTCTAGACTTGTCATATAACAATCTGCCTTCAATACCACCTGATACTACTGCCAATCTAACTCGTCTTAGAGCATTGGATTTATCTTACAACGATCTTACTGCTGTGCCCGTGGTAAGTGACCATACTTGGCATTTTTTTATCTTTATCAAAGTACTTGGTTCTGCCAAGACGTCGTGTACATATGTTACGACTTTTTCCGTTTTCATTCGTCTCTCTAATTCTGTTCCTTTTCATCAATCTAATGTCGTATTTAAGAGCTGATTTGTTTCCATTTCAGGCTACACATTCACTGAGTGATCTTCGCTGGCTCTCTTTGTCTGGCAATCCCATCACCGCCTTGATGAACACAAGCCTGTATGGAGTATCGCCTCGCCTTGAATATCTTGATGTTACTCGTCTAAGACTCAGGATTCTTGAGGTAAGCTTTTGTTCAAAGCTTAAATATAACAGAGCGCACATCAGACGTGGTATTAATGTTTTGTTAATGATTTGTAACCACCGTATGTGATAAGTAACTTGGATGCTCTTTTATTTTAAACTATTACCAATTTATTACAAAATGAAATCTGTCTTTAGTTCCAGCCGTAACCTTTTATTACCCCAGTATTTGTATTTCGAACTTTATTTAGAATTGTGCTAGTGTGTGGACACTAGCACAATTCTAAATAAAGTTCGAAATACTCCACAGTTCTTATTACGAAAGTGACAACTTAACACCAAACTTAGCTATCATTTTTATATAAAGAACCGCATTTCAATAGCAGTTAGGTTGATAATCTAGTAATTATTTAAATAGTTTAATTCTGGTTAAAATCCTTGTTTTGTAAAAAAAAGGGTTACAGTGTTTGTTGCTGCTACTTACGCATATAAGTTTAAAATAAATATATTTTTTACAGCATGGAGTCTTCAGTAAAATGTATGGACTAAGGACATTGAAAATAACAGCATATTCAAATGTGAGAGATTTCAACGTACCGAAGATGTTAACATATAATAGTGGCTTAGAGAACTTGTTAATCGAAACTGACTATGATGGTGTGGAGTTCGGAAAGGAGATGTATGGGCCACTGCCTCTTAAACTTAATAATATCACTATTACTGGGAGATACCTAAGATATCTGACGCAGTATTTGTTGAGCGTAAGTAATACCATTATATTTGCAACTATAAAATGTTCAATTAGATCGTACATTGAAACTAGAAGCATACCTTAGAGTAATAGCGGCAATTATAATTTAACTTAAGGTTGGAGTATATGAAGTTGCAGAATAATTTCAAAGTAATGAAAATAACATATTAACGATTTCAGGGAGTTCAATCAAAAGTGCTTCGCCTCATAGTCTGCAACACTAGCGTCGAAGAGATAGCAAGCGAAGTTTTTTGGAGACCAGGCCGTGTCACCAATATGACACTAGACCTTAGGAACAACTACATCATAAGAGTACCAAATCCTTCGCATAAGGCATGGCCAAAAGTCCCGAACACAGTGTTCCTTCAAGACATTCTTGTTGCTGGCAATCCTTTGGTTTGCGATTGCGGGATTGGGTAAGTTTGTTTTTACGTTTTTGTGTTTGAACCCTCTAGTGAACAGATTACCTCCAAGCAAAGGTGTGCCGTCATTTACTCCATAACCGCTTATATCAATAACAGAAATAAAGGAAATAGAGAAAAGACGTACAAAAAGAAGAGGAGAGAGTTAATTCATTAAGATGATAATTATGTTTACAGCTGGATAAAAGCGTGGGACCGCAAGAGAAGGCAGTATCTTTGCGACAGTCCATCCAATTGTATCTCAACGCGAGATGACGTAAGATTTGCAACGTGTCCTACTTACGACAACAGAACTTTTGCTGACGTGAGTTGATTCCTCATTTATTTAGTATAAGAGTATCAGCAGCAGTTGTTTGGTCCTGCGAATAATCTTACTAGGCTTTTGATGTTTCATCATCAAGATTCATATTATTCATTCTTTTTTTTTTTTCTCAGGTATTGTCGAGAGATCTGGATTGTGAATGGAACAAAGGATTTTTGGGATCACCCAACTTCTATATAGTCTTAGGCATGTCGATCCTAATGTGCTTCTGGATATGAGGATTGTTCTGGCTACTTGGGGTATACGAGGAATTCAACCTGATTTTGGCAAGAGTGTATAATTCTAGCATTTAGAGTCCACTCAAGACATACTCGTATAAATTATTAGGAAGAAAACAATTTTTGTACAGAATTAAATTCTGATGCTTATCAACTTTTCCATTTTGAAACATAGAACTATAACTATAGAACATAGCATTAAACACGAAGAAGACTTTTATTATTCGTCTAAAAAAATATGTATTTGAAATCAAATACAATCGTTCAGAAATGCAAAAATCTTCTTCAATCAAGAAGATATCCAGAGGGAGTGAGATAGCATTGAAATGTTTTTCATACTGTACCTGTGTATGTGGCCTACATACTGAGTCTTGGTCTGGGGTGATCCTGAATAGCCAAATCCTAGTTAGTGTTAGTGAAACGGAAGTATATGCTTTAAGACTTGAAGTAAGGACATGTCGCAGATGACGGAGAACAAGTGACTTTTGTATACTTAAGTGTTTGCGATAATTCTAGTGAAGCCTACTAAAATGTGATTTATCGTTTTAAAAAATGGAAAGCAGATGTGTGATCTCAGAAGAATCGTTGGATATGTTACCGTAACTTCTTAATTCTTAGTAAATTACAGTTTGCGTTCTCCCAAAAAACCTGTTTTGCGTGTGTAGTTTTAGGATTTGATTTCTACATTTCACGCATTTCGTGCACTGCCTTACATAACGAATTTTCTGTGATTATTGTCCAGAATTTATGTCCAACTTGTATGGTGCGTCTGATCTTACACGATATTGTTAAGAACCGAGTGTGGAAGTGCACTTAATGTGTTTTAGAAGTTGCATTTACGTCGATTTATAAGATAAGTTCACATGAAAGTAATGACTTAATTATGATCGTCTAAGTAGACTGCATTCGCTCGAATGGCATATGTGTTCGTCCATTATTAAGAGTAATAATATTATTTATAGATGTATTCATTTTTGTAATAGGTGACTTTAGGTGTAGACTAATTGAATCATTGTTAAAGATTTCCTTATATTAACTATCTTTAACATTTTCTCCATTGTCATTTCTTTTATAATACGTAGTTGTTCTAGAATCATCGATTCGATGATTTTGAATTGTAACAAATTCTTGTACAAATAAAGTTTCAAAGTCATCTCCATAACGCCTATATTCAGAGTCACTATCTTCTATAAGAAAGCTTGATCCTATTCTATTAACTCTTTAATATTTTTCATTGTTTAGCTGTTTACAAAGTCTATCTGGTTATTGTTGGATAAACATATTTTATTACATTATGTATAAATAAATGTGTCATTAGCTGTTATTGTATCGGAGCATGCTGTAATATAATATATACATCATTTTACGTATATACTAGGATTTTATCGACTGAATTTAAGTGTTTCGGAGCTATATCGCTGGTTATTGTATAAGAAATGTTGTTTGTATGATGTCCAATGTGGCTTGTTTTTATTGTTGCATCGTTTCACTTTTTGGTCATGTTTTAATTTTTCTACTAATATTTTAGACATGCACGCTACTTATAGTATAATCGGTTGAGAGTTGCATGTTATTTACGATAGCTTTCTTATACATTTCTATAAATGAGTGAGTTAAATTGAATACCTCTTCTTCAGTGGTCCAGTATATGCTGTCAGGCCTATTGTTGACTTTTGTTTTCAATGCCATTTCACGATGCACTAGTTTTTGTTAATTACTCATTATATCATTCACAAACAGTTTTTAGTGTGACACGGTTGGCGTTAAGTTTGGTATTGAAAACAAAGGGATGTCGTTGTAACAATGAATATATTTTGTGATATAATATTACTCTAATCCTTCTATTTTTGATAAAGCCTACAATGAATATTGCTGAATTAAACGGGAATTGTATAGCGGAATAAATTTTCATTATTAAAATAATAAAGTTACCGCTTCTTTATAAAGTAGAACAGACCGCAAAGTCAATTTCATACATTACATAAAATATTTTTCTTCGATGGTACTAAATGAAATTCGATTAATAGCTTGCTTAACTGTAATGAAGTAGTGAAAAGTTACCCAGTATTATGTGATTTCTGACCAATGATAGCTAAAAGCACTCTTGTATGGTCAATTTTTAAATATCATTTTTGATATTTTCTTTAAAACAAAATCATGGTACCCCGCAGTAATCTAACCACCATGATAAAAATTACCCCGTAAGTGAAAAAAAACTATGAAAAAAGGAGTTTAAATATTAAATCAATTGGCTACTTATTAATCATATTTTTTATCAGATTTAACAACGGCTCAATGTAATATTTGCTAATACTCAACCTTGTTGCTTATTAGTGCCATCTGTAGCAAAGAAAACTCGAATATTACGAGAACTTATTGTTATTAACCCTTCTGCAAGGTCCATTGTGATAGAAATAGTTAGTGCCAATATTGTAGAATTTAAATTACAAACAATCTATCAAATAAATGTGATTTTTATTTTGCGATTGGAATTGTTAAATGGAAATTAGTAACGGTCGGTTGATTCTTATAAAAATGGGTCAAAGATCGAGCAGAACATTCTAAATTTGAATAATTTTGAAGTATGTATATTGTTGATTCCTGATCCATGTTTGAAAATGTTGTCAACTAAGATATGCCAATAATAAAATTAATGTGGTTGGATAGTCAAAATGAAAGATAATCCTACTGTTACTGTTTATAGCAAATATCGCAACAGATACCTATAAAATTGAGCGATTAGTATGGCATTCATATTTAAATTGTTGTGCGATAGTTAAATTATTTAATTTTTATCAACTACTCGCGTCGACCATTTTTATTCTCTCCCATAAGTAAATTGCCATAGACTTTAGGAATGCAAACTGCCGTGTAACAGCTTAGTTGCAACAAGCAATGCTACAAGCCATAAATAAAAAACTTCCAATATTATTTTGATTTACATAAGAGAAGAAATAATCCAAGTAATACTCAAATAATTGTTTTAATTTTAATAAAATAAATAAATGGTCCAATCGTAAAATAAAAATTATTATAACAATAGTGTTCATTCCGTTTCAAATACGGTTTAAACTTAAATAATAAAATCTTGTAAATATATAATTATGTTTTAAAAATATTTTCTTTGTAATAGTAAATTAAGGAGATTATAAAGAAATCTAAAGCATCGCTATTTCAATGGATTTAAATGTTATTATTTCAGGGGATGTAGGACGAAGGAATGTTTTTGTCTTCACTACTTAAAAATAGTGTGAAATAAAAATAAGTAATCATTGAATTATTAGCGTATTAAAATAAATTATTGCGTAAATATTAAACTGTATGGTTTTATTTCACTCTTCACATATTCCTGCTGTTTAGAGTTCCGTAACTAAAAAATGCTAACTAGAACGGGCGGAAAACTGCCCTGCCACCGTTTTTAGGGTTCCGTAGCCAAATGGAAAAAAACGGAACCCTTATAGATTCGTCATGTCTGTCTGTCCGTCGGTCCGTCCGTATGTCACAGCCATTTTTTCCGAAAATATAAGAGCTATACTTATGTACTGTTGAAACTTGGTAGGTAGATGTATTCTGTGAACCGCATTAAGATTTTGATGCAAAAATAAAAAAAAATAATATATATTCGGGGCTCCCCATACTTAGAACTGAAACCCAAAAATTTTTTTTTCGTCAATCTCATAGTGTGGGGTATCTATGGATAGGTCTTCAAAAATGATATCGAGGTTTCTAAAATATTATTTTTCTAAACCGAACAGTTTGCGTGACAGACGCTTCCAAAGTGGAAAAAAGTTGCCCCCTCTAACTTCTAAAATAAGAAAATGAATAATCTAAAAAACATATGATGTACCTACATTACTATAAAAAACTACCAACGAAAATTGTTTTGAACGAGATCTAGTTAGTAGTTTTTTTTAATACCTCGTAAATCGTAAACCGCTTATTACCGCGTAATCTTTCATACAAATAACTTAAATCCTTTAATTTCATAAATCAATGGTACGGAACCCTTTGTGCATGAGTCCGACACGCACTTGGCCGGTTTTTTGTTTGTCTGGCTGCCTGTCACATCTGATTCTGTAGGCACAATCTACCTGAAAAAGACATCAAATGGTGTTAAAATACAGGGGTCGGCACTTAAAGTGTTACCAATTCAAAATGCTGTAATTCTGTTAAACATGAGCATATTTATTTAAAAACTTCAGTATCGAAAAAAGACATATACAATAAATAAAAAGCCGGCCAAGTGCGAGTCGGACTCGCACACCGAGGGTTCCGCCGTACAAACTTAGCGGTCTCCAAAGCCTGGAGCACAGGCGTAGAGTAGCCAGCCTTTCGGTCTTCTATAGGATGCATTCTAGTGAGTGTGCAAGGGAATTGCATGATTTAATTCCCCCATCTCCGTTCCACCATCGGACGACCCGTCGTACGGCGAGTTTCCACCCTTACGTTGTTGACACCACTGCGATCCGGACGAAGCGTTTCGCTTCCTCTTTTATACCGCCTACATCGAGGGACTAGAACAATTTGCCAGCGATGGTGTTTCCGTCACATTACCATTTGAGTGTCTTCTAGGCTAGAATGAATAGGCTCTTAATAAACTAGCGCGCTTTACCATCAACGATCGCATCACTGCTTACCATCAGGCGGGATTGCGGTCAAGCGCTAGTTTATAACTTATAAAAAAAGCGGTTTATTGATAAACAAAGTAGAAGTAAACAAAATCAACGAGAAATTGTCGCAAATTTTACTAATTTCGGTACACGTGTGAACAGCATCTAAGCGCTCGTGCGTATGGCGCACGGCTGCCGCTCGCTGTGCCGCGATACCCCTTCCCTTGACCAACCGCCTGCCTTTGCGCCAGCGGGCCGGGCGGCTAGTTCTTGCGCGTTCTTTCGTTACTACTTACTCCCCCCCGTCCCGCTTCGCCAGTAGGAAGCAAGCTGTCTGATAATCATTGACAACAATAGGAAATTACAATTAATGTCTTTGAATATATCTGTAAGTACTAAGTATAACACAGCAGTTAGGACGCATTTAGGTTATATACAGAACTACATTCACCAAAATATTTAGATTGAATGACGATTGTGTTGGTCTTTGTTTTGGTTTAACTAGTTACTGTGCCTAAAAATTTTTGAAGGTTTCGGGTTTTTCTGTTAGGTTCCATAAGCTATTGTTTCATACCAAAATTCAATATTCAATGTCAGCGGGAAGTAGTCTATGTTTTGATTCCGTTGCGAGTAGTGGCGAATTTCAAAATATGCGGTATGATTATAGGTAGGTACCTCAGCATTTTGAATTATTGCGTTGATTTAGAATTTTTCACATTTTAGAGGTAATTAGATTTAAGAAGTGTTTGATATGAATTTCAATTTTAACATCTCTACGCGTTCATGTGAAAAAGGGTAGGTAGTAAGTTTATAATTATTAAAAAAATATTTTATGTCATGTAAGCAAAAAATGTGTGTGGGTGGAATAAAGTTGTGAAAGAGGTTCATGCTCGGACGCGGCTTGCTTTTCGGAGATGGGTCTTGCACGGAAAACCTGCATCGGGGGCTATATATCAGGAAATGAAAACTTTGAGACAAACATTTAAATCAAAGTTGATGTGGTGTCAGGACAATGAAACCGAGATTAAAATGGACATCATTGCAACCCTTCACGAAGATAAGAAATTCAGTTCTTTTTGGAAGCAAACCAATTCTTTGAATCCCAGACCGAGTCTACCATCAAACGTTGATGGCTTGTCACAGAACAGTGATATAGCCGGCATGTTCATGAACCACTTTAGAGTTGTTCCGCATTTTATAAGTACGTCGATGCGAGGCACTCGAGCCCCGTGTGAGGGCGATTCTCATTAAAGGTGAAAGACATAAAAGACGCGTTGAAAAGTATGAAGCGAGATAGGTCGCCTGGGCACGATGGTTTGAGTGTTGAGCATTTAAGGTCCTGGTTCGCTGGTCACCAACCAGCCGATCATAGATCGGCTGGTTGGTGGCTGAGTTAAAAAGGTTACAAGTTAAAAAGGCTGGGCGAGGTCAACTCCCCTGCGTCACCCCACATTCTAGCCCATTATCAAATTACCGGTCTTCTTTTTAACAATAGGAATCACAACAGTTCGTACGAGATCGTCAGGCAGATAAGAGTGACCCATACAAAAAATTGAAGAACATAGCGAGCCTAGGCAAATGTACACCAGCGGACCTTAAATGCTCAACACTCAAACCATCGTGATTAGGCGACCTACCTCGCTTCATACTTTTCAACGCGTCTTTTACGTCTTTCACGCTGAACCTTAAATGAGAATCGCCCTCACACGGGGCTTAAGTGCCTCGCATCGACGTACTTACAAAATGCGGAACAACTCTAAAATGGTTCATGAACATGCCGGCTATATCACTGTTCTGTGACAAGCCATCAACGTTTGATGGTAGACTCGGTCTGGGATTCAAAGAATTGGTTTGCTTCCAAAAAGAACTGAATTTCTTATCTTCGTGAAGGGTTGCAATGATGTCCATTTTAATCTCGGTTTCATTGTCCTGACACCACATCAACTTTGATTTAAATGTTTGTCTCAAAGTTTTCATTTCCTGATATATAGCCCCCGATGCAGGTTTTCCGTGCAAGACCCATCTCCGAAAAGCAAGCCGCGTCCGAGCATGAACCTCTTTCACAACTTTATTCCACCCACACACATTTTTTGCTTACATGACATAAAATATTTTTTTAATAATTATAAACTTACTACCTACCCTTTTTCACATGAACGCGTAGAGATGTTAAAATTGAAATTCATATCAAACACTTCTTAAATCTAATTACCTCTAAAATGTGAAAAATTCTAAATCAACGCAATAATTCAAAATGCTGAGGTACCTACCTATAATCATACCGCATATTTTGAAATTCGCCACTACTCGCAACGGAATCAAAACATAGACTACTTCCCGCTGACATTGAATATTGAATTTTGGTATGAAACAATAGCTTATGGAACCTAACAGAAAAACCCGAAACCTTCAAAAATTTTTAGGCACAGTAACTAGTTAAACCAAAACAAAGACCAACACAATCGTCATTCAATCTAAATATTTTGGTGAATGTAGTTCTGTATATAACCTAAATGCGTCCTAACTGCTGTGTTATACTTAGTACTTACAGATATATTCAAAGACATTAATTGTAATTTCCTATTGTTGTCAATGATTATCAGACAGCTTGCTTCCTACTGGCGAAGCGGGACGGGGGGGAGTAAGTAGTAACGAAAGAACGCGCAAGAACTAGCCGCCCGGCCCGCTGGCGCAAAGGCAGGCGGTTGGTCAAGGGAAGGGGTATCGCGGCACAGCGAGCGGCAGCCGTGCGCCATACGCACGAGCGCTTAGATGCTGTTCACACGTGTACCGAAATTAGTAAAATTTGCGACAATTTCTCGTTGATTTTGTTTACTTCTACTTTGTTTATCAATAAACCGCTTTTTTTATAAGTTATAAACTAGCGCTTGACCGCAATCCCGCCTGATGGTAAGCAGTGATGCGATCGTTGATGGTAAAGCGCGCTAGTTTATTAAGAGCCTATTCATTCTAGCCTAGAAGACACTCAAATGGTAATGTGACGGAAACACCATCGCTGGCAAATTGTTCTAGTCCCTCGATGTAGGCGGTATAAAAGAGGAAGCGAAACGCTTCGTCCGGATCGCAGTGGTGTCAACAACGTAAGGGTGGAAACTCGCCGTACGACGGGTCGTCCGATGGTGGAACGGAGATGGGGGAATTAAATCATGCAATTCCCTTGCACACTCACTAGAATGCATCCTATAGAAGACCGAAAGGCTGGCTACTCTACGCCTGTGCTCCAGGCTTTGGAGACCGCTAAGTTTGTACGGCGGAACCCTCGGTGTGCGAGTCCGACTCGCACTTGGCCGGCTTTTTATTTATTGTATATGTCTTTTTTCGATACTGAAGTTTTTAAATAAATATGCTCATGTTTAACAGAATTACAGCATTTTGAATTGGTAACACTTTAAGTGCCGACCCCTGTATTTTAACACCATTTGATGTCTTTTTCAGGTAGATTGTGCCTACAGAATCAGATGTGACAGGCAGCCAGACAAACAAAAAACCGGCCAAGTGCGTGTCGGACTCATGCACAAAGGGTTCCGTACCATTGATTTATGAAATTAAAGGATTTAAGTTATTTGTATGAAAGATTACGCGGTAATAAGCGGTTTACGATTCACGAGGTATTAAAAAAAACTACTAACTAGATCTCGTTCAAAACAATTTTCGTTGGTAGTTTTTATAGTAATGTAGGTACATCACATGTTTTTTATAGTTTTTTCATTTTCTTATTTTAGAAGTTAGAGGGGGGGTGACCAACTTTTTCCACTTTGGAAGCGTCTGTCACGCAAACTATTCGGTTTAGAAAAAAATATTTTAGAAACCTCGATATCATTTTTGAAGACCTATCCATAGATACCCCCCCACACGTATGTGTTTGATGAAAAAAAAAATTGAGTTTGAGAGAGCTAAGTAAGGGGAGCCCATCAATATTTATTATTATTTTTTATTTTGGCATCAAAATCTTAATGCGGTTTACAGAATACATCTACCTACCAAGTTTCAACAGAATAGCTCTTAAAGTTTCGAAAAAATGGCTGTGACATACGGACGGACAGACGGACAGACAGACATGACGAATCTATAAGGGTTCCGTTTTTTTCCATTTGGCTACGGAACCCTAAAAACGGTGGCAGGGCAGTTTTCCGCCCGTTCTAGTTAGCATTTTTTAGTTACGGAACTCTAAACAGCAGGAATATGTGAAGAGTGAAATAAAACCATACAGTTTAATATTTACGCAATAATTTATTTTAATACGCTAATAATTCAATGATTACTTATTTTTATTTCACACTATTTTTAAGTAGTGAAGACAAAAACATTCCTTCGTCCTACATCCCCTGAAATAATAACATTTAAATCCATTGAAATAGCGATGCTTTAGATTTCTTTATAATCTCCTTAATTTACTATTACAAAGAAAATATTTTTAAAACATAATTATATATTTACAAGATTTTATTATTTAAGTTTAAACCGTATTTGAAACGGAATGAACACTATTGTTATAATAATTTTTATTTTACGATTGGACCATTTATTTATTTTATTAAAATTAAAACAATTATTTGAGTATTACTTGGATTATTTCTTCTCTTATGTAAATCAAAATAATATTGGAAGTTTTTTATTTATGGCTTGTAGCATTGCTTGTTGCAACTAAGCTGTTACACGGCAGTTTGCATTCCTAAAGTCTATGGCAATTTACTTATGGGAGAGAATAAAAATGGTCGACGCGAGTAGTTGATAAAAATTAAATAATTTAACTATCGCACAACAATTTAAATATGAATGCCATACTAATCGCTCAATTTTATAGGTATCTGTTGCGATATTTGCTATAAACAGTAACAGTAGGATTATCTTTCATTTTGACTATCCAACCACATTAATTTTATTATTGGCATATCTTAGTTGACAACATTTTCAAACATGGATCAGGAATCAACAATATACATACTTCAAAATTATTCAAATTTAGAATGTTCTGCTCGATCTTTGACCCATTTTTATAAGAATCAACCGACCGTTACTAATTTCCATTTAACAATTCCAATCGCAAAATAAAAATCACATTTATTTGATAGATTGTTTGTAATTTAAATTCTACAATATTGGCACTAACTATTTCTATCACAATGGACCTTGCAGAAGGGTTAATAACAATAAGTTCTCGTAATATTCGAGTTTTCTTTGCTACAGATGGCACTAATAAGCAACAAGGTTGAGTATTAGCAAATATTACATTGAGCCGTTGTTAAATCTGATAAAAAATATGATTAATAAGTAGCCAATTGATTTAATATTTAAACTCCTTTTTTCATAGTTTTTTTTCACTTACGGGGTAATTTTTATCATGGTGGTTAGATTACTGCGGGGTACCATGATTTTGTTTTAAAGAAAATATCAAAAATGATATTTAAAAATTGACCATACAAGAGTGCTTTTAGCTATCATTGGTCAGAAATCACATAATACTGGGTAACTTTTCACTACTTCATTACAGTTAAGCAAGCTATTAATCGAATTTCATTTAGTACCATCGAAGAAAAATATTTTATGTAATGTATGAAATTGACTTTGCGGTCTGTTCTACTTTATAAAGAAGCGGTAACTTTATTATTTTAATAATGAAAATTTATTCCGCTATACAATTCCCGTTTAATTCAGCAATATTCATTGTAGGCTTTATCAAAAATAGAAGGATTAGAGTAATATTATATCACAAAATATATTCATTGTTACAACGACATCCCTTTGTTTTCAATACCAAACTTAACGCCAACCGTGTCACACTAAAAACTGTTTGTGAATGATATAATGAGTAATTAACAAAAACTAGTGCATCGTGAAATGGCATTGAAAACAAAAGTCAACAATAGGCCTGACAGCATATACTGGACCACTGAAGAAGAGGTATTCAATTTAACTCACTCATTTATAGAAATGTATAAGAAAGCTATCGTAAATAACATGCAACTCTCAACCGATTATACTATAAGTAGCGTGCATGTCTAAAATATTAGTAGAAAAATTAAAACATGACCAAAAAGTGAAACGATGCAACAATAAAAACAAGCCACATTGGACATCATACAAACAACATTTCTTATACAATAACCAGCGATATAGCTCCGAAACACTTAAATTCAGTCGATAAAATCCTAGTATATACGTAAAATGATGTATATATTATATTACAGCATGCTCCGATACAATAACAGCTAATGACACATTTATTTATACATAATGTAATAAAATATGTTTATCCAACAATAACCAGATAGACTTTGTAAACAGCTAAACAATGAAAAATATTAAAGAGTTAATAGAATAGGATCAAGCTTTCTTATAGAAGATAGTGACTCTGAATATAGGCGTTATGGAGATGACTTTGAAACTTTATTTGTACAAGAATTTGTTACAATTCAAAATCATCGAATCGATGATTCTAGAACAACTACGTATTATAAAAGAAATGACAATGGAGAAAATGTTAAAGATAGTTAATATAAGGAAATCTTTAACAATGATTCAATTAGTCTACACCTAAAGTCACCTATTACAAAAATGAATACATCTATAAATAATATTATTACTCTTAATAATGGACGAACACATATGCCATTCGAGCGAATGCAGTCTACTTAGACGATCATAATTAAGTCATTACTTTCATGTGAACTTATCTTATAAATCGACTGAGCTGAGTTGCACTCTGCTTGGTTGTTCTGTTGATGGCAAAATGATTAACAACATAAGCTATGCTGATGACATGGTGCTGCTCAGCCCATCAATCTGTGGACTAAGGAAGTTAGTGGCTGTGTGTGAAAGGTATGCGGGGGCCCATGGCTTGAGGTATAATGCCACTAAAAGTGATATTATGGTATTTAAAGTTCGTAATAATACACCCACGAATATACCACCGGTGATGTTACAAGGAACACCATTAAAAGTGGTCTCTCAATTTAAATACCTCGGTCATGTGGTGACGGATTCTCTCACAGATGACCAGGATATAGATAGGGAGCACTGAGCAGGTAAAACTGACGCTCTTTAGAGCTTACTGCCAGTCGTTTTACTCGTGCAGCTTGTGGGTTAGGTATACGCAGAAGGCTTACAATGCTCTGCGCATCCAGTATAACAATGGGCTGACGATGTTGTTAGGGGCTGCCTCGGTTTTGCAGTGCATCAGTCATGTTCGCGGAAGCGCGAATTGATGACTTTTATGCTATCATTCGCAAACGGTGTGCTTCGATGTTGCGGCGATTTAGGGGCAGCCCGAGCAGTATCCTAGGGACCTTTTATTAGGCTCTGGGCGGACAGACATGTGCGTGCACATATTCATGTCGCGAACTGATTCTCTTTTATTCTGTTTCTATTTCACTAACATAGGATAAGTTTTTTACTAACAACATATGGGCCCTGCCTGAAATAAAATGTTTGAATTTGAATAACAATATTTTAATATTTTATGTAACTTCAAATTTATCATTTTCGCAATTTTTCCTTTATCTGTCTGTTAAAACGTTGCTTCGTGCCGAATTTCAAGATTCTGAGTTCACGGGAAGTACCTTGTAGGTTTTGATTTCCTAGCGTATGACGGAAATTCGTCTAAGGTGTCGGTATAAACTGCTGTATCTTTTGATCGCGTTAACTTAGAAGTTTGATTTTTTCACTGCTTAAAGGGACAATAGACCTAGGTATTTGGTATAAATTTCAATTTGATACCTTTATTCGTTCGTGAGAAATAAGGTAGTAAGTTTCATTTTATTAAAATATGTTTATTATATTATATAACTAAAAAAATGTGATTTTCGCAATTTTTCCTATATTTGCATTATATGACAATCCTTCATGCCAAATTTCAAGATTCTGAGTTTACGGGAAGTATCCTGTAGGTTTTGATTCCTTTGCGAGTGTCGAAATTTTTTTGAAAATATCGACATATCGGCTGTATCTTTTGATTGGCTTGGCTTAGAAGTTTGATATTTTCACAGCTTAAAGGGACAATAGACCTAGGTATTTGGTATAAATTTCAATTTGATAACTTTATTCGTTCGTGAGAAATAAGGTAGTAAGCTCCATTTTATTAAAATATGTTTATTATATTATATAACTGAAAAAATGTGATTTTCGCAATTTTTCCTATATTTGCATTATATGACAATGCTTCATGCCAATTTTCAAGATTCTGAGTCTACGGGAAGTATCCTGTAGGTTTTGATTCCTTTGCGAGTGTCGAAAATTTGTTAAAAATATCGACATAATCGGCTGTATCTTTTGATTGGCTTGGCTTAGAAGTTTGATATTTTTACAGCTTAAAGGGACAATAGACCCGAGTATTTCTTGTGAATTTCAGCTTGATACGTCCACGCGTTCTTGAGATAAAGGGTGGTGACAGACAGACAGACAGACAGACAGACAGACAGACGGACAACAAAGTGATCCTATAAGGGTTCCGTTTTTTTCCTTTTGAGGTACGGAACCCTAAAAAGAAGCTATTGTTCGATATGGCCACCTTTAGCGCGGATAACAGCATCGAGTCTGACCGAGAAGGCTTCACACGCTGCACGAATGTGGTCTGCTGGTATTTTGTTCTATTCTCGGCGAAGCGCAATCTTTAAGGCGTCGACCGTCTCATATTTTTTTGTTGACACTTTGGCTTCTAGAATGACCATATGGAAAAATCCATTGGGTTTAAGTCCAGGGAATATGGTGGCCATTGTTGCGAAGAAATGAAGCTCGGAACATTTTCTTGTAAAAAAAATTTGGGTTTCACGAGCTTTGTGAGATGGTGCCGAGTCTTGTTGAAAGGTCCAATGATTTCTACCAAATTGCTTACGTGCCCAAGGTAACAAAGCATCGTTTAAAATCTTTTTACGGTAGATCTGCTGGTTTATCTTTACACCCTGGTCAATGAAAACGAGAGGTGAGCGTCCCATGGCAGTTACCGCCGCCCAAACCATCACAGATGCTGGTGCTTGCTTTCGCAAGGCAATTCGTTGGTCTAAATTGTCATTTGATTTACACTTTAACCATACGCGATCATTTTGCTTGTTCACATATTGCTGAACGGTAAAATTTTTCATCGGAAAATACCAAATTTTCAAGCAAGCTATTAACGTGCAAGTGCTTTAAGTTCTTAGCTCTTTCTAGACGAACTGTCTTTTGTGCAAGTGTCAGATCTTGCACTTTTTGTAATTTGTAGGGCTTCAGTTGAAGTTTATTTTTTAATATGCGCCCTATGCTCCGGGCAGATACATTAAGACTTTTCGCCAATTTAACTGCGCTTTGTCGTGGATTTCGTTCAATTCTAGCCTTTACCTTTCGAACCATTGCTGATGATGTTGCTGTTGTTAGATGTCCACCTTCATGGCGTTTTTTGATGCTACCCGTATCATTGTAACGCGTGATGGTCCGATACACAAACATTTTGTTCAAATGTAAATGTCCTAGCTCATTAACGATGGCTGCCTGCAATTTTCCAGCCAAATACACAGCAATGACACTGTTTCGTTTGACTTCCATCTGGAAAACTTTTTTAACAACGACGAAAAATAGTAGGCTTTTGTTAGTTTATTAACAATACCATACACTAAGGAATGTGAAAAAATAGGCGCCATATTGTAAACAGTTTAGTTGCTATAGCAACGTAAAATTAGTAACACTTCGAGTGCCGAACCCTGTGTAGCGACTCAGCCGCTACACCATCGCGCATCTTCGGGCATCATCGCCGCGGCTCGGGTCCGTTCGGTTTCGCAGCGCGCCTACACACCAGTCCATTGTTCGCCGCTGCGCAAGGCACTCCCGCGCTCGCTTGCTTACTCGCTTCTTTTAATTTGCTCTGCCGCGATCATAATAATACTTCTAAATTCTCATTTCACGCTTTAAAATTCTTCCGCCTAATGCTATTCAGTGTGCTATTCTATTCTTCTACTATCCTAACTGTGATCTGTAGTGTTACTGTACTTTCTACCCTTCTGTGTTGATTGTGAACTCTTAACTTAAAATTATAACTGTTACTAAGAACATTTCGATTTTTATTTGTGGACGATACCCACATAATTGGTGACCCCGACTATGGAATCGCGCAAAGAAGACCACTACAGTGCTGAAACTTCGCGTGTAGGCGTTCGTCCACCTCCGTTTTGGCCAGATGACCCAGAAATGTGGTTCGCTCAGATGGAGTGCCAGTTCGCTTTAGCGAACGTCACCGTGGACCTAACTAAATATTACCAGGTAGTGTCCGCGTTGGAACCTCGCTACGCCACAGAAGTAAAAGATATTATCACGAATCCACCAGCTACAAATAAGTTCGAGAAAATAAAGACTGAACTAATAAAACGATTGACCGCGTCACGGCAACGAAGAATAAAACAATTAATTACGCACGAAGAGTTAGGTGATCGTAAACCATCACAGTTTCTACGGCGTTTACGGGACCTGGCGGGTCCAGCAGTTCCAGAAGATTTTTTGAAGAGTTTGTGGTCGGGCCGGCTACCGACAAACCTCCAAACAGTTTTAGCGTCGCAACCAGACCTATCATTGGACAAGTTAGCGGACTTGGCAGACACGGTGAACGAGATCGCGCCCTGCGGACCGCTGCAAGTAGCAAGCGTTGCAGACCCCAGTACGTCTACCCTAATTAAGCAAATGGCTAGTCAGATATCTGAGCTTACAAAGCAGGTAACATCATTGTCTACTCAGGTAAACAAGCAAAGACAGGTACGTGGTCGTTCGTATTCTCGTTCAAGTAGCGGTAGTTGGCGGGGCCGATCTAGATCTAGGCCGCGCCAGCCACCAGAAAACCACCCGCATTGTTGGTACCACTTTAGCTTTGGTCCTCGTGCAAGAAAGTGTACGCAGCCTTGCTCGTGGCAGGCGGAAAACGCGAAAGGCAGCCGGAATTAGCGGCCTACGACTGCCCTTCAGAATCAGGCCATCTTTTTATTACTGACCGTCACTCAAAAAAGTTATTTCTGGTCGATACTGGCTCTGATTTATGCGTGTACCCACGGTCAAATATTAAGACGCCCTGCACTAAATCAAAGTACAGTTTAACAGCAGCCAATGGAAGTGTCATAAACACTTACGGTCCAGTACAACTCAGCCTCAACCTAGGACTTCGGCGTTCATTTACTTGGAAGTTTACCATCGCCGACGTGTCAAAGCCAATAATAGGCATAGATTTTCTAAGTTTTTATAATCTACTTATAGATTGCCGCAACCGCAGGCTCATAGATGGCACCACTTCACTCTTCGTACCGGCGTCCGCGCAGCAGATTCCTGATGATGTGGCTTCGGTGAAAACAGTCCTCGGGGATACAGACTACCACCAGCTGCTACGTGAATTTCCAGAGATTACGCGCCCGGCAGGTACTGTAAATCAAT
Source organism: Sesamia nonagrioides (assembly GCA_017933935.1). Classification (NCBI taxonomy): domain Eukaryota; kingdom Metazoa; phylum Arthropoda; class Insecta; order Lepidoptera; family Noctuidae; genus Sesamia; species Sesamia nonagrioides. The sequence continues at coordinate 27,540 of JADWQK010001498.1, forward strand.
GCAAGCCAAAGCACAATACGCTGCACTTTATTAAAACCACTTCTGGCCCACCCGTTTCCAGCAGGCCCAGGCGTTTAGATCCTGCAAGGCTAAAAATAGCAAAAAAAGAGTTTGAGGATATGATGGTCAATGGAACTGCGAGACGTTCTGAAAGCCCATGGTCTTCAGCTCTACACCTAGTGAAGAAAAAAGATGACGGATGGCGACCGTGTGGCGACTATCGTGCCCTGAATTCCCGTACTATACCTGACCGCTACCCTATACCTCACATTCAGGACTTCTCACATCGACTTTTTGGATGCACAACGTTCAGCAAAATCGATTTAATTAAAGCCTACAACCAAATTAGGGTAAACGAAGCTGACATACCAAAAACAGCCATAACTACACCGTTCGGTTTATTCGAGTTCCCTTTTTATGACTTTTGGACTTCGTAACGCAGCGCAAACCTTTCAACGGTTCATAGATGAGGTACTCACCGGTCTAGATAATTTCTGTTATGGATATATCGATGATATTTTGGTGTATTCTCCTTCTCCAGACCTGCACAGAATTCACCTGCATCAGCTGTTATCAAGGCTGAAAGAATATGGTGTCCTCATAAATCCTGCAAAATGTGTCTGGGGGCAGCCAGAGGTGACCTTTCTGGGATATCAGGTATCAGCTGCTGGTACCCAACCGCTCCATGAAAAGGTACGAGCTATACAGGAGTTCCCAGTACCAAACACAGTGAAGGAGTTACGGAGATTCATGGGCATGCTAAACTTTTATAGAAGGTTCGTACCCAACGCAGCAAAAAGCCACGCGCCACTGAACTCGATTTTGGCTGGAGGCAAGGTCAAGGGCTCACAACCTATACAGATGTCACAGCTGCAGCTGGAGGCATTTGAAGAATGTAAAAGGGCATTATCAAACGCGACTCTTCTTGCACACCCAAGCTCAAAGGCAGAACTTTCAATGCTTACAGATGCATCAGATGTATCCATAGGAGCAGTGCTGCAGCAACGTGTCGGAACACAATGGGAACCGCTAGCCTTTTTCTCCAAGAAATTGAACGAAGCACAACGCAAATACAGCCCCTACGATCGCGAGCTTCTCGCTGTCTACGAGGCGATAAAATACTTCCGACACATGGTGGAAGCTCGGGAATTCGTTGTCTTCACTGATCATCGCCCACTTACCTACGCCTTCAGGAACCCCAAAGGGAATTGCTCACCTCGTCAATACAGGTACTTAGACTACATATCACAATTTACCACAGACATACGTTACATACCTGGACCAGAAAATGTCGTTGCCGACACCTTGTCGCGCATTGAAGAGGTAACAACGACAATTGATTATAACGCTTTAGCCCGCTCTCAAAACACAGATCCAGAACTCCAGTCACTTGTCGAGAAAGGTTCGTCACTGAAACTGCAGATGATTACTCAGGTGGGCTCAGACACTAAACTCTATTGTGACGTATCCACTCAACCACCGAGACCCTATGTTACCCCTGAATTTCGGAAGCAAGTCTTTGATTCTCTTCATAGTCTGAGTCACCCTGGGCGTACAGCTACCGTGCGACTAGTCACGCAGCGATTTGTGTGGCCAGGGATCCGCAAAGACTGTAGAGAGTGGTGCAGATGTTGTCTTCATTGCCAACGCTGTAAAATTACCCGTCACACATCTACTCCTCTTTCCCAATTTCCCTTGATTTCGTCGAGATTTTCCCATATCCATCTCGACATTGTAGGGCCACTAATAACATCTTCAGATTACAGGTATTGCCTCACCATCGTTGACCGGTTCACACGATGGCCTGAGGCTATTCCGCTCAAGGACATCACGGCCGATACCTGCGCGGCCGCCTTGGTATCCGGGTGGATATCGAGGTTCGGTTGCCCATCGCAGATCACCACAGATCAAGGCCGTCAGTTCGAGTCCGGCCTGTTTAAGGCCCTAGCATCCCTGCTCGGCGCACGCCACTTTCGCACCACAGCGTACCATCCTGCATCGAACGGCTTGGTGGAGAGGTTTCATCGCCAGCTTAAAGCTGGTATCATGTGTCACAATAACACACAATGGACGGAAATCTTGCCTATAGTTCTGATGGGAATACGCAGCTCCTGGAAAGATGACATCCAAGCATCTTCAGCTGAATTAGTTTATGGCGAGCCCCTGCGCTTACCAAGCCAGTTCCTGTCACCATCACACGACTACGATGTTGAAGACATCACGAGCTTCGCTACTCGACTCGCAAGACACATGGCGAACTTATCCCCGAAACCGACTGCATGGCATAGGAAGGATACTTTTTACATCCCCAAAGACCTGCAACACTGTTCTCACGTTTTTGTGAGGCAAGACCACGTGAGGAAATCGTTGGAGCCACCATACGCTGGTCCCTGCAAAGTACTGGACAGAAAGGCTAAGTTCTTTAAAGTTGAGGTACGAGGTAAAGGCATCAACATATCTTTGGATCGCCTGAAACCAGCATACGTCACACAAGACAGGCTCACTGACAACACAGCCTCAGCTCCGACCACCTCACCACCGAGTAAGACGTCAACTCCACCAGTGGACAAGCCGGCAGTTCACACTCGTAGCGGCAGGAGAGTTCACTTCCCGGACTTCTATCGACCGTAGTCACGGTCTCGCCGGGGGGCTACTGTAGCGACTCAGCCGCTACACCATCGCGCATCTTCGGGCATCATCGCCGCGGCTCGGGTCCGTTCGGTTTCGCAGCGCGCCTACACACCAGTCCATTGTTCGCCGCTGCGCAAGGCACTCACGCGCTCGCTTGCTTACTCGCTTCTTTTAATTTGCTCTGCCGCGATCATAATAATACTTCTAAATTCTCATTTCACGCTTTAAAATTCTTCCGCCTAATGCTATTCAGTGTGCTATTCTATTCTTCTACTATCCTAACTGTGATCTGTAGTGTTACTGTACTTTCTACCCTTCTGTGTTGATTGTGAACTCTTAACTTAAAATTATAACTGTTACTAAGAACATTTCGATTTTTATTTGTGGACGATACCCACACCTGTATATATTATTGTCTAGACTGACTGTCCGTGCAGACCCATGACAATCATAGCGACGGCCTACGCCAAAGAGTATAATAATAATAGGGTAAAAGAGAGCCCTCTCGAGAGAATGTTGTGCATATCGTTTGAAAGCGCCCCCTGATTTTCTGAACGTACATTAACGTCAATATATATATATACCTACGCATACCATAGCTATAGACAGATATATTGTATGGTCCTATTGATTAGAGGTTATTAATGTTACTTCCTTAAAAGCTATTTTGTTTCAGCAAGTTACAGAGATTATAAATCATTGAAACAAAATAGCTTTTAGCGGAAGTAACATTAATGTAATGAATATAATAGAAATAAAACCACATAATAGAATAAAATAACACAATATTTATTTATTACTTTTAAACTTTTCTTATATTCTTACATCCAAGAGCACAGTGATGCGGCATTTTAAATTTTAAAAGACACACACACAGAACACAAGCATCACAATTCACAGCGCACAGGTACAACACTTCGAAGGCTGAACTGATTTCCGGGTAAGACTGATTATCAGGACGGAGGAGGTCCCAAGAGATCTCAACTCGACGTCAATAACACAGAAATCCTCTCGAAAACCAAGAAACATGCGCAAAATGAATACGAAACAAACAAACACGTGCAAGCCGTGACCACAAACCACAGTGTACTGCTTTATCGACAATCTAGTTAGAAAAGTTAAATTTTATTATAGCGGCACCTATCGGCATGCCATGGGTACCAATGTTTAGGTTCACGTTCAAAGATGTCATTAGTCACTTTGCTTCAGTTGCTGATGTTCTAAGTGAACCCCCCCTGGCCTACGCGTAGGCTTTCCTTCCCTTTTTACGGTATCTTCTTCTTCAGCCTATAGAGGTCCACTGCTGGACAAAGACCTTCCCCATAGTTTCCCACGATGACCGGACACTATGGTATTGTGCTGCCCGCATCCATCAGCTTCCCGCGACCTTCACCAGGTCATCGTCGGTCCACCTTGTTGGGACCCTCCCTACGCTGCATCTTTTGGTACGTGGCCGCCACTACTTTACTGTCCCATCAGCCTTACCGTATCTACTAAATAATAACAATCTAGTTAAAGACACAGTTAAACACGGTTGGCGCATTTATTAGGCGATTGACTGCTGGTTTTGATTCCCCCATGGAACAAATTGTATGACCTTCAAGTAGGTGTTCCGGGTCTGGCTGTTTGCGTATGTGAGGTTTAATGTTTGTAAACGCACCCGCGATACAGGAGAAATTTCCAGTTTGGGGCAACGTTTACTTTTTTTAATAAAGAATTTCGGAAGTCGGTGTCTTTGGTTTTGTATATTTATTTTTGACACCGATTTCCGAAATTAGTTATTTTTTCCTTTGTAGTGGTTTTTGGAAGAAAAAGTATTTTACACTTTTTAGTTGTTAAAAGCACTATGTATTCAGTTGCATCCGGTCAGACTGGAAGCTGACGCAAATATAGTTGGGAAACGACGTAATTTTGTTTACTTGAATTTTTACCCGTAAGTATATACTCCCTCAACTGCCTATGGTCTTCATCTTCAAATTTACTGCAGACCATTATTTTAACCCAATGGGTGCAAAGGTCTCATCAATATAAATGAATTGAGTCCAAATACAAGGTAGCTACTGTAAATCGTTTAGGAGTTTCCTGAACTGACCTTTGTCATCATCATCAGCACCCTAATGACAGTCACCACCCATCTAGGTGAAGGTTCTTGTCAATACAAATTATTCAAGCACAAACACAAGGTAGCTGCTGTGAATTGTTGAGGAGTTCCTTCGACTGTCTCCCGGCTCCATCATCAGATATACTCCAGACCTTTATTAAATTGTAGTGCTTTAAAATACTTAATGAAAATGCTAAGAAATGCACTAGCCCCCCTGCAATTTTTGAAAGTTCCCCTTGTTTTCTCTGGTCTTCCACCATCAAACCCTGATATCCTTATCATGGGACCCCCTTGGGAACGTCTTCTTTCCAACAGAAAAAGAATTATCAAAATCGGTTCATAAACGACGAAGTTATGCGCGAACAAACATAAAAAAAAAACAATTTAAAAAATAAAAGCATATTTATATATACGGTCGAATTGAGTAACCTCCTCCTTTTTGAAGTCGGTTAGAAACAAAGACAATGAACTAACTGAAAAAAAAATCGGCCAATTACGAGGCGGACTCGCATACCGAGGGTTCCGCCGAAATTCGTCTAGGGTGTCGGTATAACTGCTGTATCTTTTGATAGCGTTAACTTAGAAGTTTGATTTTTTCACTGCTTAAAGGGACAATAGCCCTAGGTATTTGGTATAAATTTCAATTTGATACCTTTATTCGTTCGTGAGAAATAAGGTAATAAGTTTCATTTTATTAAAATATTTTTATTATATTATATAACTAAAAAATGTGATTTTCGTAATTTTTCCTATATTTGCATTATATGACAATGCTTCATGCCAAATTTCAAGATTCTGAGTTTACGGGAAGTATCCTGTAGGTTTTAATTCCTTTGCGAGTGTCGAAAATTTGTTGAAAATATCGACATAATCGACTGTATCTTTTGATTGGCTTGGCTTAGAAGTTTGATATTTTCACAGCTTAAAGGGACAATAGACCCGAGTATTTCATGTGAATTTCAGCTTGATACATCCACGCGTTCTTGAGATAAAGGGTCTTGACAGACAGACAGACGGACAACAAAGTGATCCTATAAGGGTTCCGTTTTTTCCTTTTGAGGTACGGAATCCTAAAAATTAAATGAAATTACAACATTTTTGAGACAGAGTGAACGTCTGTGCTAATATAAAACTATCTACTCTTTCATTTAAAAACTACTGAAGAAGTTTGCATTAAGAAAGAGTAAAAGGATTACATAAACCATTACAAATGCCTTCAAAGTTCATCAGCAGTAATGATTTTCTTTCAAATTTTTTCTTGCCCGTCCTTTAGCTTTTAGAGGAATAGCCGACATCTTCTGGTCAATGTAAAGACAGGTCTGGGCGTCCTCAGGTTAAGCGGAACGAGATCTTCACTTAGGATAGCTGGTGGTAGCTGGATAGAGACAATGATGGCCAAAAATCAGATTAGACATGCATTAGAGAGAGAGAGAGGGTATGTATCTGGGTATAGGAGCCTCTTATTGGAATGATGATCATACTCCGGTCAAAAACTCACATGTTTTTGTTCCAATATCGTTTTCCTATGAATCGCAATATCTTGCTTCTAAAGGTCAAAGAAGGTCGCGCCCTGGATGAGAGTCCATTTGTGGTAATCTACTACAGTGCGAGTAATTGAATCGCGCCCCCACCGCGAACGAAATTAGATGAAACATGGAAGGCAAGGCATAACAGATCAAATATTTGTTTCTTTTATATTACTGAGGATATCTTATTATCCTGCTGTGGAAATAGAAACTGTAGTATTTTATTTTGATAAGCTTGAAGTGACAATTACCGTATTTTTTTATAGTTTAACGACAAATCTGTGGAGGTATGAGGAACAGCATCCACGCAAATACACTTCACTCATCTTCCATAGAAAAGGGAGGATCCTCCGACCAGATTGTTATTGTCTGGCGGGCATTGCCCACCGGTTGATGTCGTGAACACAAGTTCACGACATCAACCGGTGCGTGCCAATGCGTTCTAGTTGCACAGTAAACTCTGCTTGCGAGATGCAGGATTCGCGTGACGTCAGTATGACGCGTTGTTCGCATGTGGCGTTGTAGGGACCGCTACAAATTATTGTGTTAGGATACCTATTTATGTTCTTGAGCTTATTAAGAGGAGATTCTAGTGTCGAGGAATTTGGAAAATAGGTATTTGAAGAAACTATTGCCGTCGCGCTGCTTCCAACCTCTACCGGTAAAATGCGAAAAGGACAATTGCAGCTCAGGCTGATTTTACCTACAAAAACGTTGACCAAAAGACGTTTCGTATTACGCTTATTTCTTTTTAAAACACGACAGATCTCAATTATTTTTGACGTTTTCATACTTTTGGGGTTCTTTTTTTTTTTTATAATTATAAACTAGTGTGACTACAATCCCGCCTGATGGTAAGCAGTGATGCAATCGTTGATGGTATAGCGCACTAGTTTATTAAGCCTATTCACTTAAAAAACTTAGGAATAGGAATAATGACGACAGTTGAGCGAGTGATGCAATGTTAAACCCAAGACCGACACGACCAACGATGCCCAGAGGGAGATTGATCTGGAGACTCCACGACCAAACTACCGACACAACAACATTTGGCGCATCGTACCCGCCACATCACCACTGCTCAGACCTGTCCTCCGTACGCTACCCCGGCTCTAATTACCCGTAGCAGCGAAGCACGTAGGGGTTTCGGTATATAATGGATGGTATTAATAAACTAGCGCGCTTTACCATCAACGATTTCATCACTGCTTACCATCAGGCGGGATTGCGGTTAAGCACTAGTTTATAATAAAAAAAAAATACATCAGGTTTGCCCGATTCATTTTCGTAATTTTCTTTACCTTTGACATTATCATTATGTCAAACTTCGTAAGCATTTCGGAACTGATCACAAAGCTAATTTCTTTCATTAGAAACTTTTGAAAACTCGTCGCAATTTTATCTCCGCGACAATCTTGATAAAAAAATTAGTAAAAGAAAAGCATTGTCGACAGGATGAGACTGAAATTATACCTAATGTAAACTTTCTTAAAACAAAAATCACTTCAAATATTTTGTTTAATTAAAGTCGTCAAAATCAAAAAGGTAAGTCGCTTATTCAAATCAGGCTGAGAATCAACCATTTTTGAACATCAATAATACAAAAGACCGTCTCCAAAACGCCTATTAACCACTTCCTAGTGCTTTCGCTGGGGAAAGGGGCGCAACAAACTCCCCAACACCATAGCTGTCTGTTCGTCTTCTTCTTCAGCCTATAGATGTCCACTGCTGGATAAAGGCCTCCCCCAAGGCTTTACACGCTGACCGGTCTTGTGCTGCCCGCTTCCATCGGCTTCCCGCGACCTTCAGCAGGTCATCGGTGCACCTTGTTGGGGGCCTCCCTACGCTGCGTCTTCCAGTACGTGGCCGCTACTCCAGAAGCTTACTGCCCCATTGGCCATCGGTTCTACGAGCAATGTGCCCTGTCCACTGCCACTTAAGTTTAGCGACTCGCAGAGCTATGTCGGTGACTTTGGTTCTTCTGCGGATCTCCTCATTTCTGATTCGATCACGCAGAGAAACTCCGAGCATAGCTCTTTCCATTGCCCTTTGTGTGAAGTCTGTCTGTTCGTTCACTTAGAAAATAATTCATAATCAGACCACACCACAGTTGGGACACAGGCCTCCTCTCGGTGAGAGGGAGTTGGCCGTAATCTATCACGCTGGCCCAGTGCGGGTTAGTAGATGTCACATATCTTCAAAGTTTTTGGCTAAAGGACATGCCGGTTTCCTCAAGATGTTTTCCTTCATCGAAGAAAAAAGAAAATACTTCATATGTAAACTGACAGCCTCCGTGGCGTAGCGGTAGCGGACGCGGCCGCTGCGCAAGGAGGCGCGGGTTCGATCCCCGCACAGTGCAAATATTTGTATGCATGAATATGAATATTTGCACTGGTCTGGTCGTGCCTCGGAAAGCACGTTAAGCCGTTGGTCCCGGTTGCCATACGAACATCTAGTGGCGAGTCGTTACGGGTTGTTGGAGCCCTCAAAAGTCCAACAATTGGTCTAGCTGCAATGCTTCGATGTCGCCTTCGAGTTGTGGAGGTCAGACGGCAGTCGCTTCACGGAAAATGTAGAAATTTAGCCATATCAGCAGTTGGACTGGTAAAGGCGGACCCCAGACTCCAAAGCTGAAAAAAGGCTTCGGATGCGACTGGGATTAACGCTGAGATGATGATGATGACTTCATATGTAAAATGATTTGTGTTACAATATACAGAACATTAAATGTAATAACTTGTCACATGTCGTGACAAGTAGTGTGTGTGTGTGTGTTGAATTTAATGTGTGTGTGTGTGTGTGTGTTTTATGTTGATCTAAAGATCAACAAAAAAAGAAAAAAAAAAGATTTGCACACAAGCCAACAATTATAAAAACAACCTTAATTAGGTACTATCAGCGCCCTGTTACACCCACTCCTCCGTATTGTACCATGCTTCCCTGTTCTATAAAGTCTTCATCCAGCCGATCAATTCTAGAAAAATCTCACCATGATGACTATGGTGGCGAGAGATGGCATTAGTGTTAAAAATAATTAATTTCGGAAGTCGGTCTTAGAAACGAATATACAAAAACCAAAACCACCGACTTCCGAAATTAGTTATTTTTCACTTTGTAGTGTTTGTTGAAAGTCGGTTGTTTCTTTTTTTTTGGAAAATAGTTTTAGAGTGAAAATGTTTGAAGTTGCAGTAAACTGTAGGAATTAAGTTACTTTTCCATAAACTCATTTTTGGTGTATATGTCGCAATTTTTCTTTTTTTATGATATGCTAGTATTTGACTTAATCCTTCTAACTTCACATCTGAAAAATTTCAAAGCAATTTGGTTCAGTGGTTACGGCGTGAAAGCGGAACAAACAAACAAACTCTCTTCCGAGAGTTCTTCTTCTTTCTTTATAATATTAGTAAAGATTCACTCTAGCCTTGAAGACAAAGTAGGTATAGTGAGATAGAAACTAGGGTTGTAACGGAGCTTTCTCGGTGGTAGGTCACAACATCAACCGCCGGCATAAGTTACCACCCACCAGACAAAGACATGCCGCCAAGCGATTCGTCGTGTTCTGGCATGATGTCTGGTGAAGCCGTTCGGAGGACGGGTCTGAGCAGTTGTGTTGCGATGTGTGCCGGGTGCGATGCGCCAGATGGTGTTGTGTCGGGAGTTTGTTCGTGGAGGGTAGCGGGATCCGAAGCACGGTTCTCCGCTGGCCGACCGCAGGTAGTTGGGGGCCCAAGTAGTGTGCCAGCCACATACGAAAGGCTGCCCCGCCAACTGCGAAAAATCCCAGGGTGGCCCCATCGTGCCGGTTGGCGACCGGACGAGAGGACCCGATGGCGATCCCTGGGGGGGTTCGGGCGTCCCCGCAGTCTCCAGAACAATCTCCCTCTGGCCCAGCATCGTTGGTCGTATTGTTGGGTTTATCATTGCATCACCTCACTCAACTGCCGTCTTCCTTCCTATTCACTCAGTATCTAAACTTATATGAAAAGTTACAAAAGGAAAAGTAGGTGTGCACAGCGGGCGCACGTCCTCTCGTTCATAGTGCACCTCTCAAACATCCGAGGTTTGCACTCCAATATCGATGCAGTCCATTACCACCTTGAGACTGAAAAGCCCCACCTACTTTTCTTGACGGAGACCCAGATCAGATGTCCGACTGACGCGGCGTACCTCGGCTACCCGGGATACTCTTTGGAGCATCATTTCCTGCAGCGTGCCGGGGTCTGTGTGTATGTCCGCAATGACATCTGTTGCCGGCGCCTCCGTCACCTCGAAGACCCTCACTTCTCGTCCCTATGGCTGTTGGTTGACACTGGTGTGGACAAAATTGTTTACACCTGTGTCTACCGATCGCACAGCGGTGATCAGGAGACAACTCGTTTATTTGACCACCTCAGTGAGGCTGCTGACAATGCGCTGCATCGGCACCCTGACGCTCAGTTCGTCGCTCTGGGGGACTTCAACGCCTGCCACCAGGACTGGCTCTTCCCATACCAGAGGACCGACCACGCTGGGAGAGAAGCGCGAAACTTCGCGCTTACTATGGGCCTTTCCCAGCTGGTAGAGCAAGCGACTAGGGTGCCTGATGTAGTTGGGCATACTGCCAACTGTTTGGACCTTCTGCTGACCACTGATCCGGACAGATGTGTTGTAACAGTTTCCTCACCGTTGGGAACTTCAGACCACTGTCTGGTGAAGTCTGTAACGTCCTTCTCCCCACCAGATCACGACTCTCGTGGTGAACGGCGAATGTGGCGATACAGGTCAGCGGATTGGGATGAGATGCGCCACTTCTTTGCGTCTTATCCTTGGCAACAGGTCTGCTTCTCCTCTGACAATCCTTCGAGCTGTGCGGACGCTATAACCGATGTGGTGCGTCAAGCTATGGAGTATTTTATCCCATTCAATGACGTGCCCGTCGGTGGCTCGGCTCGCCCATGGTTCAATGCCGATTGTGTCCAAGCTGAACAGCGTAAGCACACGGCATTTCTTGCCTGGGTTGACGCTCGTGACCGCGGAGCTCCGGATCTAAGCTCAAAGAAGAGAGCCTTTAACCGTGCTGCCAAGTCCTACAAGAAGGCGCTCAAGAAGGCTCGCTTCGACCGCATTACCCATATTGGCAACAAGTTATCTGCGCAGCCATCCGGTAGCAGATCTTTTTGGTCCCTTGCCAAATCGGTTGAGGCGAACTTCTGTCGGCCCTCACTGTCTCCGCTGGTTAGGCCTGATGGAACACTGGCTCATACGGCGAGAGAGAAAGCAGGTCTCTTTGCATCTCTCTTTGCCCATAATTCGCGTCTTGATACTGGCAGTGCTACTCCACCTAATTTACCTCATTGCGGAGCTTCAATGCCTGAGGTTCGCATTAGAAACAAGGAGGTTCTGAGAGTACTGTGTCGTCTGGACGTGAATAAGGCTAGTGGTCCGGATGGTATACCAGCGATTGTTCTTAAAGCATGTGCGCCCGAGTTGTCTCCTGTATTGACGCGCTTGTATCGCCTCTCATTTAGGACTGGTATAGTGCCCAAGTCCTGGAAGCTTGCTAACGTGCAGCCTGTGCCCAAGAAGGGTAGTCGTGCCGATCCTGCCAACTATCGGCCGATTTCGATCACCTCCATACTTTGCAAAATTATGGAGCGTGTATTGAACTCGCGCCTCTTGGCATACCTGGAAGGTAACGATCTCCTCAGTGACCGACAGTACGGGTTTCGCCGCAATCGGTCAACTGGGGACCTACTAGTGTATGCCACTCACTTGTGGGGCGAGGCCCTCGAGAAGAATGGGGAAGCGATTGCTGTCTCCCTTGATGTCTCGAAGGCTTTCGACCGGGTTTGGCACGCTGGCCTTTTGAGTAAGCTTCCAGCGTACGGCATTTCCCCTAGCCTGACTGGCTGGGTAAAAGACTTCCTGACTGAACGGTCCCTCCGAGTTGTTGTCGACGGATGCTCTTCTGAGCCCATGTCAACTAATGCCGGTGTTCCTCAGGGGTCTGTTCTCTCTGCAACTCTGTTTCTGCTGCATATTAACGATCTGCTGATGCCTGGTATCTATGGGTATGCAGATGACAGCACAGTTGTAGAGAGATACCTGCCGGATGCTCGGGCTAGTAGGGAATCAATCCGGTCCGAAAGAGAGGCCATGGTTGAGCGAACGAGTGTTGCACTGCAGGCAGTCTCCGAATGGGGCAATGCCAATCTTGTAGCATTCAATGCCGCCAAAACACAGGCGTGTCTTTTCACCGCCAAAAGGAGCCCGTTCACCTTGGCCCCTACTTTTCGGAATGTGTCCTTGGAGTGTTCCAACCGCCTTCAGCTTTTGGGAGTTGAGATTTCCTCGAACCTTAACTTTGGGCGGTTCATTGAGTCCAAGGCCAAGGTGGCTGCCAGGAAACTTGGCGTTATCGCAAAGGTCCGGCAGTACTTCACACCTGGGCAGCTTCTAATGTTATACAAAGCACAGGTCCGTTCGTGTGTGGAGTACTGCAGCCACATTTGGGCTGGTGCTGCTAAGTGTCACCTGGCCACTTTGGATTCAGTGGAGAGACGTGCAAAGAGGCTGATTGGTGACCCTGATCTAACTCGAGTTGGTCTCCAAAGCCTAGAGCACAGGCGTAGAGTAGCCAGCCTTTCGGTGTTCTATAGGATGCATTTCGGGGAGTGTGCGAGGGAATTGCATGATTTAATTCCCCCATCTCCGTTCCACCAGCGGACGACCCGTCGTACGGCTGGTTTCCACCCTTACGTTGTTAACACCACTACGATCCGGACGAAGCGCTTCGCCTCCTCCTTTATACCGCGTACATCGAGGGACTGGAACAATTTGCCCGCGGCGGTGTTTCCGTCGGACTACAATTTGAGTGTCTTCAAGGCTAGAGTGAATAGGCTCTTAATAAACTAGTGCGCTTTACCATCAACGATTGCGTCACTGCTTACCATCAGGCAGGATTGCGGTCAAGCGCTGGTTTATAATTTGTAAAAAAAAAAAGCTTCGCCTCCGCTTCCGTTACTGCGGAAGTTCCGCAAGAAATCGTATCTTCGCTTCCGCCTCCGCTTTCGCACAATTTTTGCGGAGTTATAACGGAAGTTTATTTACGTACCTATTTATAAAATAAAAAACGCGCAAGCTGCGACGCTCGACAACTATCCGGCCGCATTTGACCGCGAAATGGTCAAGAATTAACTAGTGCGAGGCGGCAATGCAGCAAATACAATTTGTTTCTCCTTAATTTTCATTACTAGAAGGTAATATTTATTTTACTAAGTGTACTGCTATTAATGTACGTATTTAAAATACAAATTTTGTTTTCATTAACCATAAAAAAAAAATTCTATATCTACTTTCACCTCCGCCTCCGTTAACCTCCGCATCCGCGAAGGTGAGACTCGTCGCCTCCGCATCCGCCTCCGCCTCCGCTAAAAGGCCTCCGTTACAACCCTAATAGAAACACCGCCGCTGGCAAAATGTCCCAGTCCCTCGATGAACGCGGTATAAAAGGCGTTGATGGTAAAGAGCACTAGTTTATTATGAACCTATAATTCACTCTAACCTTTTTTTTGAGGATGAGAAATTAACTGTGCTGGAGAGCTCTGAGCGCATCAGAAGGGAGTGTCAGACGTTTACTGACTTAAACTCACCAGTGTTCCTTCACTTTCCTATATTATCCTGAATTTCAATAAAAATATCATACCTTAATAATTTTTTAAACCTTTTTAATTTGGATCGATTTTAAAATGAATTTTAATTGAATGAATCGATTCCATTGTGACATCACTATTCACATTTAAGGGTAACGTGTAAGCTGTCACTGCAGCTTATTAAAATTTCGATTATAATTATTATAAGTATAAACTAACGGTTTTGCATAATATACATTTTAATATTATATTATACATACTTTACATTAACACTATTATACAACTATCTTATCTTGCGGGGCGACATAGAGCATGAAATCGACCGTCGATGGACCAGTATCGTACCATAGCTTACATTCTATAGCCAACGATATTCCAATAGTAAACTCGGATATTTGTATCGCCACCAAAGGAGAACTCTTGGAAATATTAAGCGGAAACATACTTGCATCGAATCCCGGAGGATCGGGGTAATACTTTATTCTGCCAATGTGTTCTTTATCATAAGAGTGATATCCGGTACACTGCAGCCACAGTTTCGTCGTGTCTGCTTTAATCCAAGCCTGAACTTCTGCCGGCGCCAACTTTGCAACTGTGGAGTTCAAAAGCAGGGGTTTTCCGGCCCAATTTAATTGCTTATTAATTCTTATAATTATACAAGGGTTTTTACCATAACCAAATGGAGTCTGTCCACATGGACCTAAACTATTAACTTCTCTTTTCCGTCGGCTACTAGATAGGAACTTGTCAATTGCGTGAATATATTTCTCATATTCTTCCTTCTCTCCATACTTGTACCAAATCAAAGGGACACTGGTTTCAGATACTGGTGTAGCCGTTAGTCCTATACCATGTTCCGGATACGTAAGCAATTGTAATTTCATGTAATCTGCATTATTATAATCGACCATCTGCTTTACTATAGTCAAGGATGTATAGAGCATCAGGAGAGTAAACGTAGAAAGAAATAAAAGATACATAATGAAATACACTATGATCAAAAACCAACTCGAGCAGGTTCTATAGAAATATTCTCCTTTGTCCTTGTCGTATAAGAATAAGCAGAATTTCTCCCTGCATGATTTCTCTTCATATTCTAAGTTGTTGGAAGTCGATGGAACTGAAGCTCGTGGTGGGGTCAGTGGGGGTAACCTCTTGGGGACATTATCCGTTGCTCTATATATTTTGTCATCTTTATTCTCTAATACCATTTCGCCAGGCGTATAAATGGAACATAACTTAGCCTAAATAAGTATTATTCAATTCAATTCTTGATTAATGAATAAATATTATTATTACGTGTGATAGTTGTCAAAACTGAACTTCACTGTCAATTTAAATGGGCATTTCACTAAGGCTATGGTTATGATCTCGTGAACAAAGAGTTTGATAATTTGAGTTATCATTTGCAATTGTATATAACGTGACCCGTTATGTTTTTTAAGTTTTGGGGAGTGTGCGAGGGAATTGCATGATTTAATTCCCCCATCTCCGTTCCACCATCGGACGACCCGTTGTACGGCTGGTTTCCACCCTTACGTTGTTAACACCACTACGATCCGGACGAAGCGTTTCGCCTCCTCCTTTATACCGCGTACATCGCGGGACTGGAACAATTTGCCAGCGGCGGTGTTTCCGTCGGACTACAATTTGAGTGTCTTCAAGGCTAGAGTGAATAGCTCTTAATAAACTAGTGCGCTTTACCATCAACGATTGCGTCACTGCTTACCATCAGGCAGGATTGCGGTCAAGCGCTAGTTTATAATATAAAAAAAAGTTGACTTAGAAGTTTGTTTTTTTTTGGACTCCAAGGGACCATAGGTAGATCGACGTTTTTTATATCGATTTTAACCTGAGACCACCACGCGTTCTTGAGAAAGAAGGTCTTAAGAGACAGGCGGACAGAAAACAAAAGTGTTCCTATAAGGGTTCCGTTTTTCCGTCTCAATTCCGTTCCATCCAGAGAAAGATCAGCAGTGTGATTCTGTAAAAAATTAGGTGAAGTAAGCTGTTCTCCGTGTGGTACCGGGCTTAGAATAGTACCAACCTATATCCTTGCGTGAGTGTCGTAAGAGGCGATTATGGGAACTCAGACCAGGCAAGCGGGAATTGGATGTCGATGAAAATTAATTACCATAGTATTTTTAGGATTCATCCTAAAAAAATAATTTAATATCCATCAGATAGATTTATAAAATACTAGCTTTCCGCCCGCGCGGCTTCGACGCGTGAGAGTTCCAGTTATATCGCGCTTTTTAGATTTCCCTCGAAGACATCAAATTTTCAGGGATAAAGTAGCTATGTCCTTTTCAGAATTCTAAAGATTGTCTGTGCTAGAATTTCCAATACGAAAATGCCAGCTGGTAGAGCAAGCGACTAAGGTGCCTGATGTAGTTGGGCATACTGCCAACTGTTTGGACCTTCTGCTGACCACTGATCCGGACAGATGTGTTGTAACAGTTTCCTCACCGTTGGGAACTTCAGACCACTGTCTGGTGAAGTCTGTGACGTCCTTCTCCCCACCAGATCACGACTCTCGTGGTGAACGGCGAATGTGGCGATACAGGTCAGCGGATTGGGATGAGATGCGCCCCTTCTTTGCGTCTTATCCTTGGCAGCAGGTCTGCTTCTCTTCTGACAATCCTTCGAGCTGTGCGGACGCTATAACCGATGTGGTGCGTCAAGCTATGGAGTATTTTATCCCATTCAATGACGTGCCCGTCGGTGGCTCGGCTCGCCCATGGTTCAATGCCGATTGTGTCCAAGCTGAACAGCGTAAGCATACGGCATTTCTCGCCTGGGTTGACGCTCGTGACCGCGGAGCTCCGGATCTAAGCTCAAAGAAGAGAGCCTTTAACAGTGCTGCCAAGTCCTACAAGAAAGCGCTCAAGAAGGCTCGCTTCGACCGCATCACCCATATTGGCAACAAGTTATCTGCGCAGCCATCCGGTAGCAGATCTTTTTGGTCCCTTGCCAAGTCGGTTGAGGCGAACTTCTGTCGGCCCTCACTGCCTCCGCTGGTTAGGCCTGATGGAACACCGGCTCATACGGCGAGAGAGAAAGCAGGTCTCTTTGCTTCTCTCTTTGCCCATAATTCGCGTCTTGATACTGGCAGTGCTACTCCACCTAATTTACCTCATTGCGGAGCTTCAATGCCTGAGGTTCGCATTAGGAACAAGGAGGTTCTGAGAGTACTGTGTCGTCTGGACGTGGATAAGGCTAGTGGTCCGGATGGTATACCAGCGATTGTTCTTAAAACTTGTGCGCCCGAGTTGTCTCCTGTATTGACGCGCTTGTATCGCCTCTCATTTAGGACTGGTATAGTGCCCAAGTCCTGGAAGCTTGCTAACGTGCAGCCCGTGCCCAAGAAGGGTAGTCGTGCCGATCCTGCCAACTATCGGCCGATTTCGATCACCTCCATACTTTGCAAAATTATAGAGCGCGTATTGAACTAGCGCCTCTTGGCATACCTGGAAGGTAACGATCTCCTCAGTGACCGATAGTACGGGTTTCGCCGCAATCGGTCAACTGGGGACCTACTAGTGTATGCCACTCACTTGTGGGGCGAGGCCCTCCAGAAGAATGGGGAAGCGATTGCTGTCTCCCTTGATGTCTCGAAGGCCTTCGACCGGGTATGGCACGCTGGCCTTTTGAGTAAGCTTCCAGCGTACTGCATTTCCCCTAGCCTGACTGGCTGGGTAAAAGACTTCCTGACTGAACGGTCCCTCCGAGTTGTTGTCGATGGATGCTCTTCTGAGCCCATGTCAACTAATGCCGGTGTTCCTCAGGGGTCTGTTCTCTCTGCAACTCTCTTCCTGCTGCATATTAACGATCTGCTGATGCCCGGTATCTATGGGTATGCAGATGACAGCACAGTTGTAGAGAGATACCTGCCGGGTGCTCGGGCTAGTAGGGAATCAATCCGGTCCGAAAGAGAGGCCATGGTTGAACGAACGAGTGTTGCACTGCAGGCAGTCTCCGAATGGGGCAATGCCAATCTTGTAGCATTCAATGCCGCCAAAACACAAGCGTGTCTTTTCACCGCCAAAAGGAGCCCGTTCACCTTAGCTCCTACTTTTCGGAATGTGACCTTGGAGTGTTCCGACCGCCTTCAGCTTTTGGGAGTTGAGATTTCCTCGGACCTTAACTTTGGGCGGTTCATTGAGTCCAAGGCTAAGGTGGCTGCCAATAAACTTGGCGTTATCGCAAAGGTCCGGCAGTACTTCACACTTGGGCAGCTTCTAATGTTATACAAAGCACAGGTCCGTTCGTGTGTGGAGTACTGCAGCCACATTTGGGCTGGAGCTGCCAAGTGTCACCTGGCCACTTTGGATTCAGTGGAGAGACGTGCAAAGAGGCTGATTGGTGACCCTGATCTAACTCGAGTCGGTCTCCAAAGCCTAGAGCACAGGCGTAGAGTAGCCAACCTTTCGGTGTTCTATAGGATGCATTTCGGGGAGTGTGCGATGGAATTGCATGATTTTATTCCCCATCTCCGTTCCACCAGCGGACGACCCGTCGTACGGCTGGTTTCCACCCTTACGTTGGTAACACCACTACGATCCGGACGAAGCGGTTTCCTCCTTTATACCGCGTACATCGGGGGACTGGAATGGTTGCCAGCGGCGGTGGTTCCGTCGGGTACAATTTGAGTGTCTTCAAGGAGGGCTAGAGTGAATAGGCTCTTAATAAACTAGTGCGCTTTACCATCAACGACTTGCGTCACTGCTTACCATCAGGCAGGATTGCGGTCAAGCGCTAGTTTATAATATAATAAAAAAATAAAAAAAATCATCAAAATTAGTTGAGAGGTTTAAGCGAGAAAGCGTAACAGACAGACAGATAGAGTTACTTTCGCATTTATAATATTAGTATGGATTGAAGCACGTATTTTTTAATTTTTCTTTCATTCAAATACTGAGGAAGATACATTGATTTGAAATGTCGCATGACGTCACGCCGTGGTACAAAATATACCACGGCGTCACGTAATTAGCGCCCACTCC
This sequence comes from Sesamia nonagrioides, assembly GCA_017933935.1. Lineage (NCBI taxonomy): Eukaryota > Metazoa > Arthropoda > Insecta > Lepidoptera > Noctuidae > Sesamia > Sesamia nonagrioides. Next base: position 46,435 of record JADWQK010001498.1, read on the forward strand.
GCAATTTTAATACGCGATATCTCACTAGTTTTTGGTAATTTCGAGAATATAAAAAATACGGGTCATAATTTTTTTTCTTATCTATAAGACGGACTAATATTTTTTTTTTAATTTTCATACCATGGACACATCCCTATTCTACATCCCGCAACCAGAGTTTACCGTGCAACTAGCGTATTTTCAACGTTATTTTTCCCTATACGAAACCTGAATATAGTTTAATAAGCAACTGAATCGATTCCAATCATTTTTACACCAAGTTATATTTTTTCCCAAATACATTTAGAAATTGTTGCAGTGTTGTTACCGAGCGTACAACACAGTTGATGGTAGATCATGGTATGGGAGAGGGAAGGCGAACGGTGCGCGGAACATTTTTTTTTTATTGGGCCAACGAAACCGTGACCCTGGTCTACAGGCAAGTGAAGGAACACGGGTGGGTTTTAGTCAGTACAAGTCTGACACGCCCTTCCGCTCCGCCCAGAGCGGGAGAGGTCGATTAATGATTTCCAAACTAAAACAAAACCGGCCAAGTGCGTGTTGGACTCACGCACAAAGGGTTCCGTACCATTGATTTATGAAATTAAAGGAATTAATCTATTTGTATGAAAGATTACGCGGTAATTAGCGGTTTACGATTTACGAGGTATTAAAAAAACTACTAACTAGATCTCGCCAGAACAATTTTCATTGGTAGTTTTATAGTAGATGTAGGTACATCATAATATATTTTTATAGATTTTTCATTTTCTTATTTTAGAAGTTAGAGGGGGCAACTTTTTTCCATTTTGGAAGCGTATGTCACGCAAACTATTCGGTTTAGAAAAATATATTTAGAAACCTCGATATCAGTTTTGAAGCCCTATCCATAGATACCTCACACGTATGTGTTTGATGAAAAAAAAATTTTTGAGTTTCAGTTCTAAGTAGTTCTAAGTATGGGGAGCCCCCAATATTTATTACTATTTTTCAAAATCAAAATCTTAATGCAGTTCACAGAATACATCTACCTACCAAGTTTCAAAAGTATAGCTCTTATAGTTTCGAAAAAAATGGCTGTGACACGGACGGACAGACGGACAGACAGACATGACGAATCTATAAGGGTTCAAGATTTTTTGCCACATTTGGCTACGGAACCTAAAAAAGGGTAAGACAACAAGCTCATAACTTTGTGTTTTTCATGATATCGTTTTGAAATTTTGTATATAGAGTCTTT
>JADWQK010001449.1:0-41461 GCA_017933935.1 Sesamia nonagrioides
AAATAGCGACGCGACCACGTCACAGGTGCCGCGTGCCCTGCCCCCCGCCGCCCGCGGAATGGGGTTGTTTACCGCACATGTATTAAGTTACCTCTTTTTGCGAAATAATATTTATTTTTTAGGGGGATTTTTTTTTTAAGTTTTGCCTGTCTTTGTGGGCATTAGTAGAATCAGTTATCGATACCTAACAATGCCTTCACGGATCGGACAGGGTTTTCTTTACATATTGTATATCAAACAGTATACTTATGGCTTAATCGAAACTGTTATTTGGTTTTTCCATAAGGAATTTCTTAATAACAGCCCGGACCTTGGAGCTTGGGTTTGCGGTGTTATGTCCCGTGTCTATCGTAAAGCACATTAAGCTTGTTCCACTCTCCGGCCGTGTAAGAATGCGTGGATCATTACGGCTTTCACGATTACGATATTGGTCTTATGGAGGCATAAAGAATGTTGTTCAGTAAGTTGGTCTGAACCCCTCAATATGATGACTCTCTGGTACAGTCAAGACCAAAAGTCGAGTTACAATCTCACAAAACTATGGCCAAGCAATACTAGTTGTAGTTACGACCTTCTTCTATAATAAAGTTTGATACACACTCATACACTTTGACAACTTGCTGCCCGCTTATGATTGTTAGGTACTACTTACTAATTTCAACGCTCACAGTAAGTGTTTAAATAGCCTAGCGGTTCTCGTCTTGATAGGCGTTCAAGGTGGTTCGAGTTCAAATCTAATAACTTACAAAATATTTTTGAAATGTTTATTGGTGAGTTATGAAACTTACAAAATATTTTTGAAATGTTTATTGGTGAGTTATGAATGCTGACAACAAAAATATGTAAAAATACCGATCCGCAACTTAACGATGATACTTTATTTTAAGATTTTCTCTATTATTAGAGTCATTATAAAAAGATGACGGTAGATTTGAAACAAACTGAACAAAAAATATTCCACTACCTGCAATAACTATTATTAACTACAATAACTCAAATAATATTACTTAGCTGTTGTTGGTTGGTGAACATATAGTTTACGAGTTCGTGTTTACTTTTTTAATCAATATGCAGGCATATGCAGCAATATATCTCAAATATCATAATATGAAACCGGCTTTTGTGTAAGTTGTTTTTATTATTATTTGGGTAAGATGGAAACCAATCGCTTACACACTTACATGTAATAAATTTGTTATTGTTTTAGAGAAATACTGTAAGCCAAAGTCAAGAGGTTGGAGGACGAAGGTGGCTTATGTGTCGAGATAAGTGGAACGAAACAACAATATTTACCGTTGAATAAACCTTTAAAACGTGCGAAGAAGGGAGGTTGCATTTGTGGTTTAAAAATATACTGGCTAAACAAACAAAAAAAAAACAACTTATAACAATCACAGTGCAGAAGTGTCCTACAGAGTGTTTTAAATATATACCATTATATATCTTAATAACAGACTCTAAACCAACTCGTAAAGTAATTTAGCTAAGTGACAGTAATATGTTCAGTTGGCTTAATGGCTAACAGATGTCGCCTTTTGCAATTTCAATACAAATTACTTTTGGTAAATTATAAAAACAATAATTTCGGAATTCGATAAGAAATAAGTTCGTTTACTTTTGAACTAAGAAAGCGCTTGAAGATTATAATCTCATGCCTTCAAAGTCCGAAAAAAGGCACTGCAGGATAGCAGCACTAGCATGCTATACACGCAAAAAAATGTAAATGTAATAAGCACTGTTTTGTGTTCTAAGTATAGATTATTTTATGATTGTAATAATATTCAGGTTAAGCTTCAATCCTCTTTTTTTTTAAGAAAATGAATAATAAAAAACCTCTTTAATGATAAAATATAATACTATAACTTTCATATCTAAAAACCAAAAATGTTTTTTATACTTTTTTAACATAATAATATCATAAGTTTGTCAAGGATTACTTTTATATAAAATATTACAATACCTACTACCATTTCAACGTTTGATTCATTTATTAGTAGTATATCTATACCGAATAATATATAACCCTATAATATATTGCAGTATAATATGCTTATTGTTTTATTTTTTTATATTTTTTATTATATTACATCTATAGTAAACTAAAACATATAATAAAAACCTATTTTGGTATAAATATTCAGTAAATTTTCCTATTCGTTTAAATATTATTTGCAAACATTTTTACTTTAAAATACAAATCAGTTATCATAATTTTAAATTATATGAAACAACAAAAAGATTTTCCATTACTAGGGATCGAACCCACAATCGCTCGCTTATGATAGACCATTGTTAAGTGCGGCCGCTAACTTAACTTCAAATGAAGTAACGAAATTTTGCATTACTTTAAAGAAAGACGAAGACTGCGATAAGAAAAATAATGCGTTAGTGTTCGTGGCCGGTTTAGCGCAGGCGACAGTAGTCTTTAAGGTGGGAATGGATTTCTACAGCTGATTGTACATGCTTATACAGCATACAGCAGCAGTGACAAACATACACGATGGCGACAAAAGAATGCTGAATGAAAGAGACAGCAAATAAAAACAAACTACCGTTTATGCTGGGGCTATATTAGCGGGCGAAGATTCGTATCGCGTTGACGCGCAGAATATCCATTGTCGGACATACACGATGCTCTATCGTTGGTCCCTATTAACATTGTCGGATGTGAAAATTGACTACTTTACAGGAGAGCGCGACAAAGTTTGAATTGTTGATATTTTTTTTATTATACGAACTAGGTTAACAGAAACTAACAGAATTATAACATAAGTTTAAAAGTTTATTTATATGATAATAAATTACTATTATTGCTTTCCTAAGTATGTTAAAAGTCAGAAAAGACTTTTTTAACCGTATCAAATCAAGTGTATTTTGTCGGATCTGCCACATACCACAATGTTACATGTACAAACAAATTGACTATTTGTTGGAAGTGCCACATACGACATTGTTACGTGTATAAAATTATTGATTATTTGTTGGAAGTGGCACATACGTAACTGTTAATTGAAAATTCTAGACCAATGTCTGTCGTATCTAAATCAAAATTATAAATAAAACAATTTTTAAATGTCTTTGTAACTAGACATTTATTCAAACAATCAAAACAAAACTCTAGGACCATAAAAAAAACAACTTCAATTTTATACGAGCTTATAAAGAACGAAAAGCTTATCAAATTTATATCAGTAAAAAAACTCCAGAAGTTTAATAAAAAATAAAACAACCTGACTTCACAATACACAGCTAACACAGCCTTAAAAGTATCAAAAGGCTTTTGTTAGTAATTAATAAAAACCGTCAAAAGGATAAAATAAAAATCGTGTGACTTACACAGATGAAACAAAAAACTTATAAAATTCTTCACCTACATAATCTTTCCCAAAAACACCTTATTATTATGAGCATAAGGAATAAAATCGGCATAACTTACATAACAATCTTAGATTCAGTTAAAAGTTTATAAAATTACCAACTCTATTTTAAAAACTCTTTAAATTAAATAATCAGTCTTAATAAGTATCAATTATCATTATTTTAACAATGGCACATTATTATCACATTTTAGGTTTTATTATTATAATATAGGAACAAGATAAGAATCAGTCTTAAGAGTTATAGTTTAATTAATCTTCCTCATCAGTGTCTTCATGTGACTTGTGGGCATTTTGATCAAATTTTAAGTTTTGTTAAAAATTGTGATATTTCTCCAGAATCACTCTACTTTTTTTTAATAATTATAAACTAGCGCTTAACTGCAATCCCGCCTGATGGTAAGCAGTGATGCAATCGTTGATGGTAAAGCGCGCTAGTTTATTAAGCCCATTCACTTAAAAAACCTTAGTGAATAGGAAGGAAGATGTCAGTTGAGCGAGGTGGTGCAATGTTAGACCCAATAACACGACCAACGATGCTGCGCCAGAGGAAGATTGATGTGGAGACCCTCCACGAGCAAACTCCCGGCACAACAACATTTGACGCATCGTACCCGGCACACATCGCAACACTACTGCTCAGACCCGTCCTCCGCACAGCTTCACCAGACATCATGCCGGAACACGACGAATCGCTTGGCGGCAAGACTTTGTCTGGTGGGTGATAACTTCTACCGGCAGCCGATGTTATGGCCTACCACCGAGCAAACTACTACACTTTGAGAAATGTTAACGAAATCTTTATATTTATTACGACTGATAGAAATATCCCCTGCTTGATTTGAAATTCACGAGACAGCCTTTCAGTGTTTCGGTTACCAGATCTCAACACTATTATAGTTTACGGGTCATCTTCAAAATTATACTTTTATTCAATCCTATACTGCTGTGCATGTACGGTCACCTGTCACCTCTCTTAAGCGAGTCAACTAAATTTTCTCATTGTCACTGTTTATTGACCGATTCTTTTTTTCTAGCAGTGATTCAAAGTCAAATATGTCAGAGGTTGTCATCTCTTTCACTACATAAGGGTTACTTTCGACTTTAGCCCAGCGAACCAGACAGAACCATTCTTCTGGCACATAAATCAGCCTGCGATCACTAGCAAGCTCAATAGTTGAATGGACTCTATCACCCTCATTCTGGGTGTGACCCTTCTCCATAAAACGATGGGTGATTGTGTCTCCAAATTCTTTCGCCGCTATAAGGTAAAGAGCAAAAACAATGCGGTTCCTGTTTTGCCCCGCACAATTATCTGACCAGAACCGAAATATTTTTTTTAACTGATAGAGACAACTAGATACTTCGTTTGCGCCACGTTTTGCTAAAGGTGTAGGTAAGAGTCCATATAAGTCGTGGTTGATCAAGTTTGGTGGCGATGGTGCCACGTTTTCTGAAACTGTGAACTCAGTTTGAGAATACGTGACACTGAAGGCGTCATTGCTATTTTCATGAGAAGATGGGGACGGTATTGGTGGTTTCAATATTTTTTCGTGGTTAACAGCAACATTACTTTCCGTAGGAATTTCAAAATAAACAGATGGTTCAGATGGCTTGTGGTGAGAAACAGTGGGTTCATTATTTTCTCTTTCTGGAATTGCATCTCCATTGAAAATGTCAACAAACATATTTTCATTCAACTTAATGAACTCATTTTGCAAACCACTTGGTAATGGAGATTCTCTATTAACTGAAACAGAAGTTAGATACTTATATAGCAATAAATAAAAAAGTACGTATATTTTTATGTACCTTGTCTCGTAAAAATTACATCTATCAGTAGAACTAAACCAGTTTAAATGACACAAACACGACAAAATACATTTTTATAATGACTATTTATAAAACTATCATTAAAATACCCACCAGCAACTTAAAAACATTATAATAAACCGGTGAATAAAACAATATACCATAATAATATACCACATTCAACAAAACGTTTGAAAATAAATACCGTTAACAAAGGTGGAAGTAACACCTCCGACAAATAGAACGTAAATTAAAACTACCAAAAAAGTCGGATCTGGTACTACCGACATACTTTATCTCACAAAAAACGATTAACAATGTTGGATGTGACACTACCGATATATTTTACTTCATAAAAGACAGTTAACAATGTTGGTTATGTCACTTCCTACAATTTTAACTGAACTTATTACATATTTACTTTAAATATAAAAATAAATATTAAATAGTTTATTTTTTAATAATTAGTATCACGTTCGGAAAGCTATGTTAGTAGTAAAATAATAATAAATTTTTAAGTGCCTGTTTTTTCATCTTCATCTGCATTACTCAAATTATTTAACTCCATACTCTTGTTTTTATCCACATAATGTTGTTCAGATTGTTTAGTGGCTAGTTTTATTAAGCGGGCGGACCTTGTACACATTATGATTGTTATAAAGAACAAAGGTAAAATAAAAAATATCTTTAGCCACCCAATCTCATACAACGTGCGTGTAACATGGTCAGTACTGACACAACCGCACGCGCCGCCGCCCCTCGTGCCCCGCAAACATTGTCGCAAGTTGAGATCCGTCATTGTTAACTGGCGGTTATGACAATATCCGACAGTGTTAACGTGGTTATTTTGAAAATTACTAATATTTTTCTTTTTTTCGTTTTATCTACTAAAAGAAGGGACTTTTTAAGAGTGATTAATGAAATAAAAAGGAAATGGCAAAAATGCACATACGACAATGTTAATAGGGACAGTCGTCTTGTCTAAGATCCAGAAAGCGGCCTACGGCCAATATTCGTTGTTTAGTTGTGCGATCGAGACGATGGAGGAAGCAGTGGATTTGCATAATATGTCAGTAAAATATTATTTATTACATGTGTACAAAACATAAACAATGAAAAAATAAATGCGTCAGTCCCGCTTCAAAGTCTGGACGACACTGAAGTGACGTAGGTGTGGCCACTCCAGCGAATATTGTCGCGAGAAGTCCTTTGAAATGCGCCACTCTATGCTGTCCGTAGAGTGGCGCACTTTAAAGGACTTGCCGATGCACACGAATGCATGATTTATGTATGCAACGTATGCATACATCGTTGCAACGCAACGGCGTTGCAACGATGTACCCGGCCACATAAATCGCCGCAGCCCGAATATTCGCCGTAGCCCGAATATTCGCCGTAGCCCGAATATTCGCTGTAGCCCGAATATTCGCTGTAGCCCGAATATTCGCCGTAGCCCGCTAATGTAGCCCCGGCATTACCAAGCAGTGTCATATAAATAAACAGTATATCGTGAAGTCCACCTCTCCTCATAATCTTAACCAAGGACAAAACGTGACCCGATGTGCTAAGACTGGATTAAACACAATACTATCGTGTGCTATACTTGCTGTCTACAATAGGGATGTTTCCTGGGTAAAAAAATGATTCTATTTAGTCCGTCATTCAGATTACAGAAAAATATTTGGTACGTATAATTTGTTTTACCAAATCAATAAAAATTGACAAATATAAAAGGCATCAAAGATCAGGAGTGGTGGCACATATTTGTACATTGTAAAAAGCAAATTATATGAACGCATATAATATGTCAGTAAGCTAATTCTGGAGAAGGAACACAAACATTGTCTTGAAAAAATGGTCAAAGAATGAATTGAAATTGTTTCATCAAAATATTCAAGGTGTCTCTTCTAAATTATTAGAAATTTAAATGTTATTAGAAAAAAGAATGTTCGATGTTGTATGTATTAGCGAACACTGGTTGAAAGATTACCAGGTGTTACTTAGTTATGAAAATTATAGTGTGGGTAGTTGTTTCAACCGCAAATCTATGTTGCGTGGTGGTTCCTTTATCTTAATAAAAAAAAAACCCTTAAAATTTAAGCAACGTAAAGACATAGTTAATTTGTCAATGGAACATTGTATAGAATCGTCTTGTGTTGAACTAGATAAGCATGTTATAGTGTGCGTGTACAGACCCCCGAACCTCTTAACTTTAGTCTTTTTGAATCAACAATGGAGAATATTTTAGCCAAACTTGCAGATAATAACAAATCAGTAATTATTTGTGGAGATTTTAACATTAATATTTTGGAAAATAATTCAAATAGCAGCAGATTTTTAAGCCTTTTTAAATCATTTAATTTATTTAACGTTTTTACAGAACCAACTAGAGTAACTCCAACCTCTGCAACTTGTATTGACAATGTTTTCTGTAATTGTGACTATTTAGATAAAGCTATAGTAAATTATCTTCCTTCAGATCATAGTGGACAAACGGTCACTTTTAAGTCTCAAGCACTCCTGGAAAAAACTCAGATATAATTCAGGTTAATTACAATAGGCAAATTAGTAATTTACAAAATAAGTTAAATATTCTGGAACATGATATTAATGATGCTAATAAATTTTATGATATTTTTTTTTTCATTGTTACATAAGGAATTTAATACAGTTTTTGAAAAGATGTCGAAAAATATATTCCCTAAGTTTGTTTTTAGTGAGTGGGCAACTAAAGGTATTAGGGTCAGTAGGGAAAGACTGTATATGCCAGTGGCGAAGAGTCCATACAAGCCGATTCCCACCGGGTTACCTTTCAAAAATCAGTTCCATATTCATACAAAAGTATTTACATTCTATTTCATTAACAAAGTATTATTAATTAAATGCCTACGCAATTTACAATAGCAATAGTAATTCTTAGCAATACCCTAAGTATCACATTTCATTTTATAGTCGTAAATTAATCAGCGCTTCAATTTTTCGTACCTAAATTGTTGTTACATTGAAGGTAACTCGACGAATTACAGCTTATCTCGGCCAACGTTTTACTATGAGGCGAAAAGAGACAGAGCGTGTCAGACCATCTCTTTCTAATGCTCGCTAACCGTACGTAAAATTTAAAGAAAGATAGGCTAATGGCGACCGGCTTGCAGTTCTCTCCTCTCCTCTATTAGAAAGAGACAAAGAAACCACTCGAACACGGAACTCGGCACAGGAGAAAGAAAACACGACAAAATTAAAAAGAATTAGCGTTATAATGAAATCCTTCGCAAGTCATATTCTTTTTATTTTGGCATATTTTCGTGTTCCATTTCGTTTGGTTGAAAATAAATTATTGTTAGTATGTGACATGTTGCTATACCACTGGTGCGTGATAATTTCGTTTGTTATATTTTAATATTTGTATTATTTAAACTGTGACTGATTCTGTAAGGTAATTTAATCGCAGATTTGGTTAAATACTGTGGATTTTGTTTGTTATTATGGCTTATATTATTCTACCGGCAATATTATTCTTATCTGAAGACCTCCTCCAAGATATCCTGCAGTAGGTAAGTGTTTAAGTGTTTATTTTTTTGGACCGGCTTCCCTTTGTCAAAATTTCACCCTTCGCCACTGGTATGTGCTGTACAGCCTTAAGTCATTCTTCAATACTGAAACCTTTAATAAATATGGAAATAGATATTCTAAATTATTCAGAAAGATTTGCAAGGTGGCGAAGGCCCTGTACATTGGCGACAAGATCAAATCGGCAGACAATAAAATAAAGACTGTGTAGAAAGTTATTAATAGTTAAACTGGTAGGAATAAATTACGCAGTACAGATAATTTATTGGAGACTCCACATGGTCCTAAAAGCTCTAACGTAGAGGTAGCCCAAGAGTTTGTGAATTATTTCACCAATATACCTCTTAGGACAACGGAAGCTCTAAACTGCTCCCCAGAAGCCTCGATTTATTTATTAAAAGCAAACTTGCCAGGCTGTCCGGTTGAATTTCAATTCAAATATATAAACCATATGACAGTCATCATGGCTTTCCGGCAAATAAAAGTCAAAATAACCGAAGACCTATGGGGAATGTCTGTTAAAGTATGCACATCCATAATTGAGACCATAGCACCATACTTGGCTTTAATATTTAATTTGTGTGTGGATCAAGGCGTCTTTCCAGATATAATGAAATACAGTAAGGTAATACCACTTTTTTAAATCCGGTGACCATAAGGACACTAATAATTACTGTACGGTGCAACCGTACATCAGCATAGCATCGTCAGCATTTACGCCTCGCATTCATTTTACTTTATAATAATCATCAGTTCGCGTTGAGCCATCAAGCGGTCGTCGCGTTCTCATTACGGCCAGCAAAGGCCACGTCACTCATTTCACACACATCAGTCCATTAGCTCATTTACCTATAACTTTGGAACAATACAGTAGTTTATATAAATTTATCATCTTTTATTGTATTCTGCCCACATCATCTAAAAGTAGTGTGTGATCTAGCAAAAGATCATACAATTACAGACCCGTATCGGTATTACCTGTTTTCAGTAAGGTGTTTGAAAAAGTTATGCTTAATCAAATGCTTCATAATTTTAACAGCAATACAATCTTTCACGATCAACAGTATGGGTTCATCAGAGGACGTTGTACGACCGACGCTGGTGTCACTTTATTAAAACATATATTTGCAGCGGGGGAAGAAGCCCAAGATGCGATAGGGATTTTTTGTAACCTGTCAAAGGCTTTTGATTGTGTTAATCATGAAACCTAACTTTTAAAGCTTGAACATTATGGGCTGAGTAAACTTGCACTCAGCTTGGTAAAACCTTATTTAATTGATAGACAACAGCAAGTTCAGATAAATGGTGTCAATTCTCCGGGTTTGAAAGTCAAAATGGGTGTACCGCAAGGCTCAATTTTGGGTCCTTTCCTCTTTTTAGTATACATAAATGATCTACCGCATCTATTAAAAAACCAACCACATACTGTATTGTTGTCTGATGATACTTCGTTAATTTTTAAAATCAATAGACGTTGCTCAAACCTTGAGGACGCAAACAATGCTTTACAGGAAGCCCAAAATTGGTTTACCGCTAATAATTTAGTACTAAATGGAAAAAAAGACAAAGTGTATAAGATTTGCGTTACCAAATGTTAAAAGTACTTACTCCGATATAGTATTGAACAAGGAGAAACTCGAATTCATCGAAAACACGGTTTTCCTGGGGATCACGCTTGACTCGAGGCTACAATGGGGTCCTCATTTAACATCTCTGGCAGGACGGCTTAGTTCAGCAGCATATGTTGTCAGAAAAATCCGTCAATTTACTGATGTAGATACTGCGAGACTAGTCTATTTCAGCTACTTTCATAGTATCATGTCATACGGTATTTTGCTTTGGGGACGGGCTGCAGACATAGAGTCTATTTTTATTCTGCAGAAAAGAGCTATCAGAGCCATATACAATCTCCGCAGACGCGATTCTCATAAGGAACTATTTAAAGAAATAAACATCCTTATGGTCCCTTGTCAATACATTTATGAAAACATTATGTATGTTCGGAAAAATATTGACCTTTTTATGAAGATAAGTGACAGGCACAATTTTAATACTAGGAATAGAAACAATTTAGATCAACCTCGGTTCAGACTGGCTAAACTAAATAGTTCTTTTATGGGGTACTGTGTAAAATTTTATAATAAAGTACCGCTAGAGATTCAACAACTCAATGAGTCCAAATTTAAAACATGCATTAAACGCACGCTGTGTAAGCAAGCATATTATAAACTGGAAGATTATATCCTTGATAAAAATGCTTGGATAAATGCCAGTCCTGCTTTACAGCCACAGACAATTTTGTAGGTTTGGAAGAGATGTCATTCCCTATTTTTGTTGTTTGTTTTCCAAATATTCCTTTTCCATTTTATTTGTTTATTTCAACGTTGTGCACAATATTTTGCTACCATGATTTTGCAAGTAATATAGTATTGTATAATGTAAAGGCACTTTTCAAGTTTGTGAATGTGAGGCACCATGGACTATGGTTTGTTTATATATATATATATATATATATATGACTTGTTTGACATTGCGAGATTGGCAGTTGAGAGTTTGTCATGCTCACTCAAATGTCTTGCTGATGGTGGCGCCTGTTGTTGGGTCATTTGGTTCCCTTCAATATGGTTGAGCTCAGTGGGGCTGATGCGCGCATCATGCTCGTGAACGGGGCCGTTAGTGGAGACTGGTCATCTCTTAGCTGCCAGTGGGCTTAATTCATTTTTATATTTTAATTAATTTTACATTGTGCTCACATGATAGAAGCAACATAAATATGTAACGAAGAAATATAACCCATATATTATGATTTTAAAAGAGTGTCCATGGAGTTTCTTGCACGTTCTTCTCCATAGAGATCTACGCTTTGGAACGTGCAATTTAGCTTTACTTTTCTTGGACTGACCGACATTGACTATTCAAAAGTACCAAGTGATGGTTAATTTGAAATAAACAATTTTGATTTTGATTTGAGTTAATCAGAGCGACCAGCTATTCTTATCATTCAAATAGTCATTCACAGAATAATATGCCTTTGAACAAAGCTTGGATTTTATTTAGGCTTTAAATGCATTGTAAGACAAGTCTAGCAAAGCAGACGGTTTCTTGTTATAAAAAGTTATACCAAGCCCAACAAAAGAGTTATGAACCTTTTGAAGTCGGTGAAAAGGGGCTCGCAGTTGGTCCTTATTTCGGGTGTTAACATTATGGATCTCACTGTTTTTGGTGTACATGTGAATATTTTGCCTAGATGCTGGCTAAGACAAATTGCGAAACAACCGTGAGAGTATGAAATTCGAAAAGTATAGATTTGGTTATATTTATTAATGTTCACTTATTACGGGACCAAATTATCCTAAGGCAACCCGCAGAGCCGACAATTTTAAATAGAATAAAGCACCATGAGTCGACGATTGCACAAACGCCAGCTGCGCAAACTACCTAAATCTATCAAATTTCCTAATCAACCTTGAATCTTAATGATTCAGCGATAAAATTGAGAATCTACTAAAAAAAAGTCTGACAGATTGTGATAGCTTGATGTGTTCGGAGATTAATACACGGCACCGCGTATCGCCGCGGAGAGCGGCGACGGTAAAGCGGATTACGTAGCCCGCGCGGAAAGGCAGTTTACACGCCTATCCGCGCGGTAAGGCGGTTTACACGCCCGTCCGCGCGAATGGATTTAACACGGTTTTGACCATTTTGTTCACAGACACAGGCAAGAATCTTCTGATCTTCGTCTTGCACCCACGATGATCCACGCGGCTATGCGGCGCCCCGTGTGTGAGGCGCTCGACCGCGACCGCGCGATCAGCTGGTGTATGATGTAGTGCTCGCACGATTAGTTGCGAGGTTCAAATAGGATACCCTGACGAAATCTGTATGTTTGAACTCGTCGCACGACGAGAACACATCGTATTATCGTGCGATCTTCGCCAATTAGGACAACGCCTAAGTGTGTTAGGCATCTACGGATTCAGTAGAGGTCAATGCAACAGGATATCTGCTTCATAACTTACCGCGGCGGTGCGCGGTGTCGTGGGTCAAGCGGCTTAGAGTACCTGTATGTTTTTAGTTGAAACCTTAAGTCACTGAGTGACCTTCCTTTTAGGGAAACCTGAAGACAGAAGAAGCCTCAAAATTTAAGTTGTTATAAGCCGAAACCTGAAAAGCAAGTACCGTTTTTGACGTCATGTGTTAAGGCGATATTAGAGGTTTGTCTTCACGTAAATTTTTACCTTTTGTTTGTCTTCTCTCATTCAAGTGAAATGTGAACACAAAAAGTGTCTTGAATCGGGAGTGAGAAATTAATTATTTAGTGAAGTGATCCAAAGATCAAAATCAAAGCATTTATTTCAAATAAACCAGTTACAGGTACTTTTGAATTGACAGAAGGTCGGTCAGTCAGTAAGATGAAGCTAGTTGCTATCTTGGTATAACATTACTTTGTAGATATCATTTTGCTTTTAGTCTATAAGTTTTAGATCATAAAAGTGAAATGAAAGGAGAAGATAAGCCTTAATGTATTCTTCTTCTTTATGTATGTATGTATATACTTGCAATTTTCTTGGTATTGTGTGAATGATGGAATTAAACATAAATGAACCTTATTTACCTTCCTTTCTTTTTTAACAATGTTAATCTTTAAAAAAGTACAGAAGCGTTAAGGAATCAAAAGTTTCATAATTATATTTTAGCATAAATTAACCTTATTTAAGGTTTTTTTTTTAATTGTATTCTTTAAAAAGTACAAAAGCGTTACAGGAATCAAAACTTTCATATTTATAATGAGGTAAGGTAAATGTAGAGAAGCATTTTAAGACTACGACCCCCAAACTGAAACATGCTCGTATCCTGGGCATCGTTTTAGATGTCGCATACCACCTAAATAATTAGTACATATACAACATGATTATATATAATCCGATTATAAGCCGTTAGTCCCGGTTGCCATACGAACATCTAGTGGCAGTCGTTACGGGTTGTCTAATTGCAATGCTTCGATATCGCCTTCGGGTTGTGGAGGTCAGGAGGTCAGGTCAGGCAAGTTTAGCCATATCAGCAGTTGGGCTGGTAAAGCGAACCCCAGACTCCAAAGCTGAATAAGCTTTGGATGCGATTGGGATTAACGCTGAGATGATGATGACAACGTAATGATTATGTTATATTTTCTGTTAGACTAATATTTAAAAAATTATTTTATTCCAATAAGTTTCTCAGTTTCAGCATAACTCAACAGCATCAAATCAAATCAAATCATTTATTATTTGTAAAACATAGGTAACAAAAAATACAGATCTTAAAGACAAAATGTACAGTGCGCTATGTTTTGTCTTTGGTGAGACATACAAATATGTAATAGTCATAGTTTTAAAGTTCACAAAAATAAAAAACAAATAATGTCAAAAAATTAGGTTATAAATTAGAAAACACTTGATCGTTCAAGAACTCGTCAACCGTGTAATAACATTTGTCAATTAAAATTCTTTGTAAAGTTTTCTTGAACTCGGGTACAGGTAATTTTTTTATATGATCAGGTATTTTATTATATATTCTTGGAGCGATGCCAAAGAAACTTTTGTACATTAGAGCTGTTTTACATTTTGTGTGACACAACTGATTTAAATATTTAGCACGCATTGGAGTTTTTTTAACGTCTGATAATTTGACAAATAAGTGCAAATTAGTCTTCACGAATAATGCTGTTTCCAAAATGTAAAGAGATGGCAGTGTAAGTAGTTTAAGAGATTTAAAGGCAGGTACACAACTATCGGTTACTCTAATGTTACACATTGCCCTTATACATCGCTTTTGCATTTTGAAAACCAGATCTCTATTAGTGGCCTGCCCCCAAAAATCAACCAATTGTTTGTTAAGTAATCGAGTGACTATGGCCGTTATCAGACGTTTCACTCGAGTGAAGCGTCTAATATGGGTTTTAGTATCATGCTGTTAGTATCGCTCTCGTCTACTTAAATACCATTTTAGAGGATGTCGTGACTCCTGCTGATAACAAAACTAATCAAGATGCCTTAATATTAACATAAGTTAAGTAAACACACATTAACCCAAACCCTTCCTACTTATCTAATACCAGCTTTCCGCACGCGGCTCTGTCCGCGGTTATATCGCGCTTTTTAGATTTCCCTCGGGAATGCCAAATTTTTCTGGGATAAAAAGTACTCTATTATTTAATCCGGACTACTAAGTTTATGACTGCAAAATTTCGAAGCAATCCGTTCAGTAATTACGGCGTGAAAGCGGAACAAACAAACTCACTTCCGTTACGCGTTCCAGCAAAAACTACTGGACGAATTGGGGTGAAATTTGGCACACAGATGGTTTACAACCAGAGATTTTTATCGGGATTCATAGGCGAAGAATAGCCAGCCTGTCGGTGTTCTATAGGATACATTTTGGAGAGTATACGAGGAGATTGCATGATTTAATTCCCCCATCTCCGTTCCATCATCGGACGAGCTTTCGACGGCGAGTTTCCACCCTTACGTTGTTGACACCACAACGATCCGAACGAAGCGTTTCGCCTCTTCTTTTATACCGCATGCATCGAGTGACTGGATCAATTTGGCAACGGCGGTGCTTCCGTCTGGCTACAATTAAAGTATCTTCAAGGCTAGAGTGAATAGGCTCTTAATAAACTAGCGCGCTTTACCATCAGCGATTACATCACAGCTTAGCACAGGCGGGATTGCGGTCAAGCACTAGTTCATCCATACCAATATTATAAATGCGAAAATAAATCTGTCTGTTACGCTTTCCCGCTTAAACCTCTAAACCACTTTCGATGAAATTTGGCACAGACAATCTTTAGACCCTGAGAAAGGACATAGGCTACGTTTTGTTTTGATATTCCCGAGAGAAATCTAAAAGCGCGATATAATCGTTTTCCACGCGGGCGAAGCCGCGGGCGGAAAGCTAGTGATTTATGAAAAGAGGATATTTCTATGCGATCGAAAGCGCGTAAAACCACAGGTGTACTAGTTATGTACGCAGTCCCTAATTTACATACAAATGTTAATGACTGCCTTCCACAAGTTTCCCTACTTATTAGTAATGAACCTATAATGTTCACACTCCTGGGACACAGGTCTCCTCTCAGTGAGAGGGAGAGGGCCGTAATCCACTATGCGGACCCAGTGCGGGTTGGTAGCTGTCACATGTCTTCTAAGTTGATGCTCTAGGACAAGCCAGGCCCTATGCGGCGCCTCTGAGGCGATGCACGGGGTAGTGTTTTACACCCCACTACCCCGTGCAGGAGATGAGGCCCGGACAGACCAGGCTAGCACGAGAGTGTGGGGCCGTGGAAGAATTTAGACTCCCACGGTCCCACACGCGCTCATGATAGAAGAGACACGGGGTGGTTTTAGTCAGTAAAAGTCTGACAGAACCCGTCGTCCACCCCAGGGCGGCGGACATCCTATGAGGATTTCCACACCGAAAAAAAAAAGAAGTCCCTGTGCGGGTTGGTAGAAGTCACGTGTCTTCGAAGTTTTTGCTCTAAAACATGCTGCGCCTTCCTCATGATATTTTCGTTCACCATTTTAGAAGCAGTCGTGATAAAGTAATTTATATAAAGTAATGCACCAGTTTCTTCTGCGGATCTCCGCAGAAGCATAGGACATAGCCCGAAGAATTGCAACACTAAAGTGGCAGTGGGCTGGGCACATTGCCCGTAAGACCGATGCCCGATGAGGCCGACGGGTTCTCGAGTAGCGACCCTGCACCGGAAGACGCAGCGTCTGCAGGCCCCCGACACGGTGGACCTACGACCTGGTAAAGGTTGCGGGAAACCGCTGAATGCGGGAGGCGCAGGACCGGTCGTCGTGGAGAACCTTGGGAACTATGTCCAGCAGTGGACGTCTTTTGGCTGAAATGATGATGATGAAAGCACCTGAAGGGGTTCAAACCTACAACTTGTAAGTTGCGATAAGTACCACTAGGCCTCCACTGGTCTCCCTACTTAATAAACCCACACGAAAGTTGTCATTACCCCCATGTATGAGGTCTGTCCAGTACTTTAATGCCGCTTGACAACCATACATCTGTTTACTTGATACACAAACTTCGCATGTTAAGTAGTAATGACGTCGATTTAAAGTCAAGTTAAATATTTTTCTGATGAGGCTTCCTTTGTAGGTCAAAATTCGGTGTGTGCGGAAATACACAAGTTTGTTATGTCAGTGTCCTTGACATGAATTGAGTGGCGGTTTTTGTAAAGTTCACTTCGAAACGTTTAAGGCAAGAATCACAGTCTAAATAATGAACTTACTAGCTTCTGCTTGAGTGAAATTTCGCTGTAACACCCTATTAATATATACTATATACAGTATGTTAACTAACAGAGGGCGTTCCCGTTAACCCGAAATAGTATAGCATACATACATGCTAAAAAAAATATTTCCATTCGAAAACAAAATGTTTCAAATTTTTTTCAATATGAAAATATTCAATAAAAATTTTAAATTGACATGTAAAAGAAACACACTGTACACGCGAACATGAAAGACGGCAACGTCGCAATTTATTTATGAATGACGAGCCGCGTATGCGGCGGCGATCTAAGATCTAATTGATTGATGTGTGTTGGTTGATGTGTGTTGGGCAATTCAACGTTAGGTAGATACTATTCCGCGCTACTATTTTGATTTAAAACAGGAGGTTTCAAATTTATTTTCAATTATAATTTCTTTTTATTCGGATTATTTTATGCTTATTTTTCTATGCTGATATTTTTATTTTAATCTATTAATGATATATATTAACGAGTTTAAGGGAACGCCCTCTGTTATTTAACATACTGTATATTTTATAATTATAAACCAGTGCTTGACCGTGGTCACACCTGAGGGTAGGCAGTCGGGCCAGCGGGCGGTGAGCAGTGGGCATCTCGCCGCCCGGTAAGGACCAGGCCCGAGTCGACGGCACATTGTGTTTTACGTGCGCCTCAAAGAGATGGCAGCACATCGTGACGGGGTCCACGAAGACCGATGCCTCCTGGGTCAGGGTTGCGGGTTGGTTATTCAAGAAACCGTGGCCCTGGCCTCTGCACAGGCGAGTGAAGAAACACGGGTGGGTTTTAGTCAGTAAAAGTCTGACACGTCCTTCCGCTCCGCCCAGAGCGGAAGAAGTCATTTGATGATTTCCCATCCCAACAAAATAAAAATGATAAAGAGTGATCTAATTGTTGATAGTAAAGCGCGCTGGTTTATTAAGAGCCTATTCACTCAAAAAATAAAAACTGACTGAATAAGAAGGAAGACGGTGGTTGAGCGAGGTGATGCAATTTTAAACCCAACAAAACGACCAACGATACTGCGCCAGAGGGAGGTTGATCTGGAGACCCTCCACGAACAAACTCCCGACACAACAACATTTGGCTCATCGTACGCGACACACATCGCAACACAACTGCTCAGACCCGTCCTCCGTATGGCTTCACTCGACATCATACCGGAACACGACTAATCGCTTGGCAGCAAGACTTTGTCTGGTGGGTGGTAACTTCTGCCGGAAACCGAGAATTACTTGTAAATGCGAAAGTTTCTGAGAATGTATGTTTGGATGTTTGTTACTGTTTCACGCAAAAACTACTCAAAAGATTTGGGTGAAATTTGGCACACAGATGGTTTTTAATCAAGAATAACACATAGGAGGATTGTTTATCACGATATTCTTACGGGATCGAAACTTACGCGAATAAAACTGCGGGACACAGCTAGTAAAATATATATCCCATGTGTCGAATCTAAAAATCCGAAGTCAGTTCGTCCACGACAAATTTCTTGTTAAGCCGCACCCTTATTGCGTAACACACTATTATTACTATCAGTTGGAATGGTTTTGAAGCGTATTGCTATTCCATTGCTTCATATGTACCAAAATGTGTCTGCTCAACAACGTAAATAACGCAATGAATGTTGTTGAACTGTCAAAATGAAATCCATTGCTACTGTTAACGTGTTATGCAATTACCCTGCTGACCCACCCCGTCGCAGGGCATACCAGCCCGCGATATTTTTTATCGGCTCCTTAGCGCCCAAGCGTGATCTTAGTTAGCCTAAAGCTTCCTCAAGATATTGGTTTCATCAAAAATAACTCTTCCAATCCCATCTGTAATTCCAGAGACCGCGTTCAAATAAGAAAGTCCTAAGATTATTCTGCACACACTTCCAGTCTGATTATTAGTATTATTGCATCATGCGAAAATATTAGGAAGTGCTAAAGGGTGGGCGCTTTGGGGGTTTATCTTAAGTAATTTTGTTTTATTTTCGGGAAGTCTTATTAGCCTAATTAGAATAAATGACTTTAGATTCTAATTTGATATTTAGATAGATAAAAATTATAGATCAAAGTTTTACCTCGCAATCTGCTTCGGGCAAAGTCAATAATTAATTCCTAGGACAAAATCAAGTATTATTGTTATAAAGAATGCTGTAGCAGTAATTTCTGAATAATAGACAGACTAATAAAACGATAATTTGCAAACACCATCAGGCACTATTGGAAAGATTTTGGAGGACATTACTAATCCACTGCTTTATACATTCGATTAAATTTTCTGTTTAACAACAGAAATAACGCAATGAATGTTATTGACCTTTCAAAATGAAACCCATTGCTAGTCATAGTGTTACGCTATCTGCATGCATGAATATGAATATTTGCACTGGTCTGGTCGAGCCTAGGAAAGCACGTTAAGCCGTTGGTACCGGTTACCATACGAACATCTAGTGGCAGTCGTTACGGGTTGTTGGAGCCCTCAAAAGTTCAACAATTGGTCTAACTGCAATGCTTCAATATCGCCTTCGGGTTGTGGAGGTCAGACGGCAGTCGCTTAATGGAAAATAACGAAGTTTAGCCAAAATCAGCAGTTAGAATGGTATAGCGGACCCCAGACTCAAAAGCTTCGGATGAGACTGGGACTAACACTGAGATGATGATGATGAGTGTGTTACGCTATCACCACGTAAATTAGCTGGAATGATAAACTTTATTTGTTAATAAGCGTGTATTGATCTAAGGATGATAATGTTGTGTGTGTACCTATGAATGCGTGAAGGACTATTTTTTGGATTAAAAAACTAACTCTCTATCTTTTTGTGGAAGGAATTGATTCGTATTTGTTTTTTAACACGCCGCTGTTTATTACTCTGAGCAACAGTTTTTTTTTTTTTACAAACTATAAACCAGCGCTTGACCGCAATCCTGCCTGATGGTAAGCAGTGACGCAATCGTTGATGGTAAAGGGCACTAGTTTATTAAGAGCCTATTCACTCTAGCCTTGAAGACACTCAAATTGTAGTCCGACGGAAACACCGCCGCGGGCAAATTGTTCCAGCCCCTCGATGTACGCGGTATAAAGGAGGAGGCGCAGCGCTTCGTCCGGATCGTAGTGGTGTTAACAACGTAAGGGTGGAAACCAGCCGTACGACGGGTCGTCCGCTGGTGGAACGGAGATGGGGGAATTAAATCATGCATCATCATTCATCAGTTGCTTATAAGGCTGAAAAGTTATAACTAATTATAAAAAATAGCATCTACATTTTGTGTTTTTGTTTTTATTATAGATACTCAATTCGCAAATAATAAAGATATATTTACGCAAAGTAAAGCGCCTGATTTCATTCGAAAGAAATGAAATATAATAAACATAAGCGGTAAAAAATGGACTGCTCTGCATTTATTTTAAGACTCATAATTCCATATTTTCTTTATTGTATAGAAGAGAAAAATATGAAAATAACGCTCTCATTAAATTGTATCCTGAGCTAAAAACGAGTTACACAATTTCTGATGAATGCTTGCACTGATTGGACTGATCCACACAAATAGATGTGGAACATTCCACAAAATACCATTTCGAGCATCAATCTACATGATCTAAGCAAGATTATGTATGTCTGAATTTCATAAGAGTCTGTCCTGTGTGGTTTGATTGGGAATTTATTATTACCTTATATATTATTAACTGTTCTTATATTATACTAGCGCCCGCCAGCGACTTCATTCGCGTGGAGTTAGTAATGCTCCGCTCCTATTGACGCTGCGTGATGTTATATTGTTTAAAGCCTTTCTGGGTTAATGGGCTATCCAACACAAAAAGAATGTTTCAAATCGGACCCGTAGTTCCTGAGATTAGCGCGTTCAAACAAACGAACTCTTCAGCTTTATATATTAAGTATAGAGCATAGATATTATTCGAGAGTAGCCAGATACAAAACGCTGCCTTAATCTAGCTTATTTTATATTATAACTGTTAGTATAGTATCAAAATATGTACCTACTAACGCCATCTATTGGACTGTCACAGCTACTGTACTGTTTTGTATGAAGGACAATTAAAATCTTCACTCTGTGCCCAAGAACGAGCCAACACGTTGTTTAATTTACAGGTTATGGGCCCAGCGCTTTAAGTTTGCTTTTTAAGTTTGTAGTTTCTCGAGTGAAAAGTCGTTGAAATATAGTTAGTGACGCGTTATTCAGTGTGTGCAATAAAAGTTTGCAAGAATGACGAACTATATAGTAAATGTTCCTAAATTAAAGGGGCGTGAGAACTATAATGAGTGGAGCTTCGCCGCGGAGAACTTTCTAGTCCTAGAAAATATGGTGCACTGCATTAAACCAGACTCTGGGAAGAATATAGAAGCCGCAGATGATACGAGGACCAAAGCAAAGTTAATTATGACTATAGATAGTGCGTTATATGTCCACATCAAAGAGGTGAAAACTTCGTTGGAGCTATGGAACAAGATAAAGGCATTATTTGATGATTCAGGTTTTACAAGAAGAATATCACTATTACGTAATTTGATATCAATTCGCCTAGAAAACTGCGTTTCTATGCAGTCATATGTAACGCAAATAGTCGAAACTGGACAAAAACTAAATGGGACAGGATTTCATATCAGTGAAGAGTGGATTGGTTGCTTATTGTTGGCGGGATTGTCGGAAAAATTTATGCCGATGATAATGGCTATCGAGCATTCGGGCATTAAAATTACTACCGACGCCATTAGAACCAAACTCATGGATATGGATCCGGAAGTGAATGGTAATAGTCAATCTCAATCAAATGAAGTGAGTGCATTCGCGAGCGGCTCACAGAAATGGCAACATAAAAAAAATAAATTGTCTATGGACAGCGCGCAGAATAAAAATCAAGCCAAGGCAAATGTCAATGGTTCCGGTAAAAGTCATGTCAAATGTTACAGATGTAAACAAACTGGTCACTACAAGAATCAGTGTACAAATAGTGAAAATACAACTTCCAACTCAAAAGAGAGTCAACGTAAACAAAGTAACGCATTTAGTGCCGTGTTTTTAAGTGGCCAATTTAATAAATATGACTGGTACATTGACTCAGGCGCAAGCACACATCTGACAGCTAATGAGCAGTGGATTGAGAATGCTACGTATCACAAAATGAGAAATATATGTGTTGCTAACAGTGAGAGGTTGCAAGTTTTATGTTCAGGAGATGTGAACATTATAACTAAAACTGACCAATGTGAATTTGAAATACCAGTTAAGGATGTATTATGTGCTCCAGGATTGACTACGAACTTGCTGTCAGTGAGCCAATTAATAAAATCAGGTAATAAAGTTCAGTTTACAAGAAATGGATGCGAAGTATACAACAAACAAAATGAAATTGTGGCTACAGCTGTGTTGAATAATGGTGTATACAAGTTGATAGTACCAGAGAGTGTTGTTGCTAATTTAGCTACATCAAACATTACATGGCATCGTCGTTTAGGTCATTGCAATAGCAAATACTTGAATAAAATGACCAGTGCTGTGGAAGGTATGAATTTAACAAAAAGGATTGATTTTGACAAGAAGTCATGTACAATTTGCTGCGAAGGTAAGCAGTGTCGATTGCCATTCACAGCTGAAGGTTCAAGAAGTAAAGAATTACTTCACCTAGTCCACACAGATATTTGTGGGCCAATGGAGCATGAATCATTGGCAGGTTCCAAATATTTTGTATTATTTATTGACGACTACAGTCGTATGATACATGTGTACTTTATTAAAAATAAGAGTGAAGCATTGAGGTGTTTTGTAGAATTTAAAGCAAAAGTTGAAAAACAGACTGCTAAGAAAATAAAAATCTTGAGAAGCGATAATGGGTGTGAATACTGCAATAAAGAATTTAACTCATTTCTCAAGAAAGAAGGTATCATACACCAAAGAAGTAACCCATATACCCCTGAACAGAATGGTTTATCAGAAAGGAATAATCGAACAATAGTTGAAAAGGCCAGATGCCTATTATTTGATGCCAATTTAGGGAAGGAGTTCTGGGCAGAGGCTACGAACACAGCCGTGTATTTACAAAATCGTATAGTTCTACCTGCCTTGAATGAAAAAACTCCTTATGAAATTTGGACTGGGTGCAAACCAGACATAAGTCACCTGCGTATATTTGGTAGCAAAGTAATGGCACATGTTGCTAAGGAGAAGCGCCAAAAGTGGGACCGAAAGTCTGAAGAGCATATACTGGTCGGTTATTCAGATGACATTAAAGGTTACAGAATATATAACCCTAGAACAAAACGTATTACGACAAGTAGAGATGTTATTGTCATGGAAGATGAGAAGAGTCCTGGGATAAGTATACCGATCATCGAAAACCATCAAGACTCATGTTCAGTGGGGGATACAGTTGTTAAGGATTCACCAATATTAAGTGATGTTACCATAGATGAAGATTCACTGCTTGAAACTTCAAATAGTTCAGATGAAACTTATGTTCCTAGTGAGTACGAGGATGCTTATGACTCCTCTGAGCAGCGTGAAAGACCGAGCAGAATCAGAAGGAAACCAGAAAGATACGGGATGTCAAATATGTGTGTTCCAGAAGAAATATTTGACGATGCTAGTGGACTAAGTCTCGATGAAGCACTACAAGGAGCGGAAAAGGAACAATGGTTGAAGGCGGTGGAAGATGAACTTAAATGTTTCGAAGATAACAATGCATGGGAGTTAGTGGACATGCCAAAAAGTGGAGAAACCGTAGTGAAGTGTAAATGGGTATTGCGTAAAAAACTAGACAGTGCTAGTGCAGGTGTTCGTTATCGTGCTAGGTTAGTAGCAAAGGGCTTTATGCAGAAGCAAAATGTGGACTATTCTGATATTTTCTCACCTGTAGTAAGACATTCAACGTTGAGATTGCTGTTCGCATTATCTGTTAAGCTAAACTTAGATATTACACATTTAGACGTAACTACGGCCTTCTTAAACGGGGACCTTGAGGAGACAATATACATGGAAATTCCAGAATGTTTAACAAAAACTAAAAATTGTAATAATAAGGTACTTAGATTAAATCGAGCTATCTATGGCCTTAAGCAATCCTCAAGGGCCTGGTACAAGAAAGTTGATGATTGCCTTGTGAGCAATGGATATAAGCGTTCTAAATTAGAACCGTGTTTGTACACTAAGCTTAGGGACAAAAAGAGAACAATAATTACATTGTATGTTGATGATTTTTTTGTATTTACAAATGATAAGTTTGAATGTGATAGTTTGAAAAAGGTACTGTCATCGAAATTCAAACTGAAGGATCTAGGACAAATCAAAAATTGTTTAGGGATGTCTGTTAATATAGATAAAGTTAATGGCACAGTTACACTAAGTCAAGAAAGTTATGTAAATCAGTTAATAAATAAATTCAATATGACAGACTGTAAGTCAGCTGACACACCTTTAGAGTCTAAATTGAATATTAACTTAGAAAATAAAAATTGTGACAGAGACATACCTTATCAGCAATTGATTGGTGGGCTTATGTATTTAGCAGTGTTGACTAGACCCGATATTGCTTATTCAGTAAGTTTTCTAAGCCAGTTCAATAACTCTTATAATAATGAAGTTTGGGCATATGCTAAGCGAATTTTGAGATATCTTAAGAAAACTAGATATTTTGGGTTAAAATATACTAGATTTGGTAATTCTGAATTGAAAGGGTTTGTTGACGCAGACTGGGGAAATAATAGTATAGACAGAAGGTCTTATACGGGTCTATGTTTTATGTTAGCTGGAAGTGCAGTTTCATGGGAGGCAAAGAAACAAAAAACCGTTGCCCTCTCAAGCACAGAGGCAGAATACATGGGTATGACTGATGCTTGTAGGGAAGCTATTTATTTGCATAATTTGTCAAAAGAAATAATTAATGAATCATATACTATAGTATTGTATAATGATAACCAAGGTGCAATTAAGCTGTCCTCAAGTAATAGTTTTAATAAGAGAACCAAACACATAGACATACGATACCATTTTTGTAAAGAATGTGTTGCTGATAAGATTATTGAACTTAAATATCTGGATACAGCTGAAATGCCAGCAGACCTCCTTACGAAAGGTCTGAGTAGTACTAAGCATTATTATTTTATGCAGTTATTAGGAATACAGGATACAAGAGCTGTGTAATTATTTTTGTTTATTTTATAGGGTGCAAGTTGCTATGTATACCTATATTATTTTGATAAGTGGGGGTGTTAGTATAGTATCAAAATATGTACCTACTAACGCCATCTATTGGACTGTCACAGCTACTGTACTGTTTTGTATGAAGGACAATTAAAATCTTCACTCTGTGCCCAAGAACGAGCCAACACGTTGTTTAATTTACAATAACATTCATTTAATATCATTATTTTTTCATTGAAATACGCGAGAAGAGATCAAAGTTGTGGCTCTATCGATACATATGCTTCAATATATTAACTCCTTATAACTTATTACATAAATAATCTAAGCAATTTTTCGATAGATTAGATTATATAGATTTTAGTTAGACGAATGGCGAAAAACTGCTATAAAATATTTTTAGTGAGCCGAGCCCCGAATTTGTCTGACTACAGAGGTCGTCGCACGAAATAATAAAGGTACGCCATGACAGTTATTGCTGTGACAAAGTAATGACATAAGCCTACTAAATAGGCCTTTTTGGTATCTTCGCGATGAAAAAACTATGGAGGAGTTTATAAAACAGGGACAGTTTTGAAAAAGGCAAAAGAATCCCTTATATCAATATATCTAGAGCCAGCCGGGTATGTCTTCTGACTGTTAATATTTTCGATGTATGAGAAACAGGATGTAAGGTTCAGGCGCTTTACACACGGTACCGCGCACCGGCGCGGTAGACGGTGAAGCGGATCTGATGTCGCATGTCTACTAAATCCGTAGATGCCTAACACACGCACGCCGACCACGCGGTCGAGCGGTACTCTCGCCGCCATTGCCCCTCCGCGCTGCCGTCCGCGCAGTGGAGCGGCGCCTCACACACGCCGCATAACCACACGGATCATTATGGGTGCAGGACGAAGATTAGAAGATTCTTCTCTTTCAGGCTCTTCTGTTACTCTTCTGATTCTGTTGATTCTGGCTTTCAGGAGTTGCAGTGGGTGGGATAATGTGTGGCGGGTTTTGTCCCGATAAAAAAAATCCATTGCTCCATGTATTCGAAAAATGTATTTTCTGAACAATGTAATTAACGCAATGAATGTTGTTGAACTGTCAAAATAAACAGACAAAATTGTACTGATATTGTGTTACGCAATGGCTCTACTAGAACGTAGATAGAGGAATTATTTGAATAGTTAATCACTTCTAGTAGTCTTAATTTGTAAATCTGGAATTGTATGCAATCCGATGATACGGTACCATGAGACTGGTTAGATTATACAATCGACCTGGACGCTAGATAACAGTACTCTTGAATAAGTATACGATAATCTTTTGAGATCCGCAGAAGAACCAAAGTCACCGACATAGCTCTTCGAGTCGCTAAACTTAAGTGGCAGTAGGCAGGGCACATTGCTCGTAGAACCGATGGCTGATGGGGCAGTAAAGTTCTGGAGTGGCGGCCACGTACTGGTAGACGCAGCGTAGGGAGGCCCCCAAAAAGGTGGACCGATGACCTGGTGAAGGTCGCGGGAAGCCAATGGATGCGGGCAGCACAAGGCCGGTCAGCGTGGAAAGCCTTGGGGGAGGCCTTTATCCAGCAGTGGACATCTATAGGCTGAAGAAAAAGAAGAGTCTAATGAATGGAGATTATATTTTTGGGGACAAATAAGATTCCGCCGTTTTTTGTACATGCGGACAAGCATTATCATGTAGGAGAATAATTTTGTCACATCTGGAGTAGTAATGGGCGCGCTTTTCCTCTTCCTGCTATCTTTCTTCCTTCTATTTTTCTTCTATCTTTCGCCAATAATGCTTCCAATTCCGTGTCTTCGATTTCGGTCTTGCACCACGTTCTTTGTCTTCACAGTTTATAAACTTATGAAACCAGTCACGACAATTTTTCTCTGTGAAAGCAGCTCCACCATAAGCTTCTAAAAGCAATCGATGGGCCTCCGCTGCAGATTTCTTCAAAATAAACTTACAAAAGTTCCCGCAAATGACGGCTATTCTGCACAAAATTTGACATTTTTGCACAAAAATAAATATGTGATACTGACACACAGTCACTGATAATCTAAGTGTATTTTTTACCAGATGTCTAAACTCACGATATCACATTTTAGATCTGACAATTTCAACCAAACCTCTTAGTGAGGACATCTATTGTTAAACGGCAGGAACTTACTTGTACACCTAAATACATACCATATACTATATATTATACTACACAGTATATACTATACTCTATATGATTATCTTGAAGAGCCCTTCAGAATTTCATCAGAAACAAAGCTTAGTGGCTAAGCCCCATAATTTCTTAGTTAAGATTGACAAAATGGATAGACGGGCAAATGAACACGCAGCCTTCTTCATTAAGTCGGCATGAAGGACTGTTTCCTTCACGAATGTCTTGAGAAAACTCGGAACGCTCTCAGTTAATGAAGATTTGTTACGTGGAATGGAACGTAAAAATATACGCACGGTTATTTCCCGAGAACAAGTATACGTGGCAGATTGCTGTGGACATTCTTCCGATAGATTCTGCCATCAACGGTTTATTTTTATTTCGTTTCTGAGACTCGCCTCTACGTCGCACGGTTTTTTTGTCTTGGCTTTTACCAAGTCGTAAAGATTCAAAGAGAATCAAGATTGTACATTCCAGAAAGGAATGAGAGTAGAAAGGTTAAGACCTCTCTACTAGGGACAACTGCTGGGCTTGCTCAGCAGTTGTCCCTTTGAGAGTGGAAGTGGTTTTTTAACATAGTTTTGGACAAAGATTCAGCACGCTTTACGGACAAGGGCAAGTCTTACCATAGCCGTATTGCTTGAACAGTAAAAGACTTGTCACGGAAACTGGTGAAATGTATCGGCATCTCCAGTGTAGTTAGTTATTAATCAGTTGGATTGTTGGAAGTCATGACGTAGCATACATGAATATTAGTGACTTTATCAGTGCTGGTGTTCTCTCTTGCATTATGCTGAGTAATGTCCGTTTTGCGTCAATATGACGCCTGTTTTCCAACACAACTTCTGGACTTGCTCAGCAGTTGTCCCTTTGCTAGGAAAAGCCACTAGTTTTATTTTTTCTTTCAAGAACATAAAGGCTAATAAAAAGTTCAGGCTATTTGATTTCAGATAAAAAACCCAATGACTTTGACCCAGACTCTGGGAAGGACCCTACTAATCTCAAGCTTAGCAGTAAATCTTGTAGCCACTAGTGCTACGAGGCAATATGTATGCTGCATTTTAATCTTACTAATATATAAAGCTGAAGAGTTTGTTTGTTTGTTTGAACGCGCTAATCTCAGGAACTACTGGTACAATTTCAAAAATTATTTTTGCGTTGGATAGCCCATTAGTCCAGGAAGGCTTTAGGCTATATAACATCACGCTGCGACCAATAGGAGCGGAGCATATAAAAAAACATATCGAAATCTACGCGGGTGAAACCGCTAGACGCAGCTAGTATGTAATATATCAGAATGGAATACTCTTTATTAAGTACCATATAAATTACAGAACATGAATATGAAGATTGTACAAAGGGTGACGCAATGGGCGGTCTTATCGCTAAGAGCGATCTTATACAAACAAACTTTGGATGGAAACCCAAAGGGAAAGTGACAAATAGTGTTGGTAGCCTACAGTGTACTATTTACATAAATGATACAGTAATTTTAAACGTAACGTTTATCAGACTTATTTAAACAAATATAAACATTCATTAACAAACATAAATCGAGAAGAAATAAAATGTAATGAGAGAGTGGAAGTGGTTTTTTAACATAGTTTTGGACAAAGATTCAGCACGCCTTACGGACAAGGGCAAGTCTTTCCATGGCCGTACTGCTTGAAAAGTAAAAGACTTGACATGGAAACTAGTAAAATACATCGGCATCTCTAGTCTCAAGTTAGTTCTCACTCAGTTTGGATTATTATATCTCATGACGTTGTTTATGTGAATATTTAGTGACTTTATCAGCGCTGGCGCTCTATCTTGCGTTGGTTTAGCATTATGCTGTGCATTATCCATTTCGTCAATATGACCACTCTTTTCCACAAATTTGTTATTTTTTTTTTTTTTTTTTTATTTTCATTAAGATCATCATTTCAGCCGAAAGACGTCCACTGCTGGACATAGGCCTCCTTAAAGGATCTCCACAACGATCGGCCCTACCCTTCAGGATGTTAATCCTGCTCCACATTGTTGAGGGCCTATCCAAGTCGCATCTTCCGGTGTCTGGTCGCCACTCGAGGCATCGGTCCTACGGGCAATGTGCCCGGCCCACAGTAAGTGGCTGTTCCCATTCTTTATATAATTGTCAGACTGTATTCAATAAAATATCTTCCAAATAAACCGATAATAATATTTCATTCTCTTGTTTCAACATTGAAAGCAAACCGATTACCAATTAACTTAACTTGTATGAATTGACAGTTATTGTAACAAATAATGCTATTAATCAAACAAACGATGTTATGTACGTCAACAATTGTTAGGTAAATCACAATGTAGGTATATTATTTGAAACTAAATGGGTACTGTAATTGACGGGTGTACAGCCATCTATCAGACAAATCAATGTCGCAACAAAGACGTTATGTAATTTTAGTTACCTTAGGGTCAGATAGATGGCACTTTTTATTTGAGTTATGAATTTAGAAGTCGGTGTCAAGATTCTCCGACAACAGTTTGTAGTTTAAGGAAATAAGGTTCAATTTAGTACATTTTATATATTCAGGGATGGTAGAATAAACAGCGGATTTAGTAACCTATGTTTCATTTTTGATATCAGAGCTTGAGACGTAGGGACCCGTGGTGTCACGTGACCCTCACTAAGCCCGAGGATTCGCATGACCTACATTATCAGCAGCAGCAGCAGTTCATTCTACCAGCTCGCAACGTGAGCGAGCACCACCCCTAAACCCTCACGAAACCCGAGGGTTTAACAACGGGTCTGAGCAGTTGTGTTACGATGTGTGCCGAGGACGATTTGTCAAATGTTGTTGTGTCGGGAGTTTGGTCGTGAGACCCCACATCAATCTCCCTTTGGCGCAGCATCGTTGGTCGTGTTGTTGGGTTTAACATGGCACCACCTCGCTCAACTGCCGTCTTCCTTCCTATTCACTAACATTTTTAAGTGAATGGACTTAAAAAACCAGCGCGCTTTACCATCAACGATTACATCACTGCTTACCATCTGGCGGGATCCAGTCAAGCGCTAGGTTATAATTATAAAAAAAAATAAAAATAAAAAAGTGTGTGTGTCAGCTCCGACGCACGACTGGAGTTTACTCCTTAAGTACGAGAAAAAAAAATAAAAAAAAAATATTAGAAAAAAAATATTAAAAAAGAAATATTATTATTATTTTAAAAATTATTTATAAAATAAATAATAAAAAAATAAAAAAATTATAAATGCATATTTATGAAAATTTTAACCAATTTTAAGAAAGTTGATAATAAAAAAAAATGTAAACATTTTTTTTAAATTATTATAATTAGGTATTTTTTTTTAAATATAACATTATCTTAATAACTAACAAAATATAGTTGTAAAAAGATAATTATGCCACTTTTTTAGATTAGAAAGTTGCGCACCAAATGTGCGCAATAAAATAGTAACGCTTAAAATTCGTTACTCGTTAGTAAGTTTTACCCCTCGGATTTTTCTCATACCGGGCGCCTTATATATGAAAATCGATTCTTAAGGAGTAAACTCCAATAAACTCAAAAAATTGTTCTGAGATTGCTGGTTAAAGTGTGAGGTGATAACCCAGTGGTAATACGCAACATGCGCGTTGTAGGTTGAAGGTTCGAAGCCAGACAAGCGATTTGTTTTGTGTAATCTATTCCAACACCACTGTTCCCAAGACGGTGCAGGAAAAAACATCGCGAGGAAACTGTTATGTTCAAGAACCAAAAATTTTAAAGATACCAAAATCAAACCAAAAATTCGAAGACAATGTTACATTTGCCAATGTTGGTTGGTATGAGATCTTTGTTTATTTCATGAAAAATAAAATAGCGCCAAAAACATGTCATCAACCTTTTTATCGTCCCACTGCTGGGCACAGGTCTCCTCTCAAACAGAGAACACGCTTGCTCAATGCGGGTTGGCGATTTCAGACTTAAAGTCCAGGTTTCCTCAAAATGTTTTCCTTCACCTTTTTTAATCAGTCATTGGAGTCCAACATGTACTAAGAAGGTACATATAACTTAGAAAAGTTACATTGGCACTTGCATGACCTGGAATCGAACCCGCACACTTATACTTGAGACAATAATACTAAAACAATAAATTTAATATTCAACGTGACGCATGTCTTTTTTTTAGTGTTATAGATGCAATAGTTAATGATAAAGCGCACTAGTTTATTAACTCCAGTAGTCTGACCACCAGAACTCAATGACTGAGCAAACCCCTTGGTCAAACCATTGTTCCGCAGACCTGATTGGTCGCTACAACATTGATGAATGAAATATTTCGGGCAAAATTTCCCTGGCACTGAACTACTTGCCGCTAAATGAAAGTTGCGGGTGACTGGGCAATAATACCACGCTCGATTTCCCCCAGTGGGAGGCGGTACTTCGGGCAATGTTAACACCTTGTTTGGCATAATTTCTATGTTACATTAATTTGACAACGAGTGTCGAATGATATATGGGTTCCACTTTCATTTTGTAGCACCATTTTGAAGTTGTAGGTGCGTTGGAGTATAGAAATACTTTTGTTGATAAATCTATCCATATCCATGTTAATCCATACTAATATTATAAATGCGAAAGTAACTCTGTCTGTCTGTTACGCTTTCCCGCTTAAGCCTCTCAACGGATTTTAATGAAATTTGGCACAGACAATCTTTAGATCCTGAGAAAGAACATAGGCTACCTTTTACCCCGGAAAAATTTGATGTTCCCGAGGGAAATCTAAAAAGCGCGATATAACCGAAATCCACGCAGGCGAAGCCGCGGGCGGAAAGCTAGTATAAAATAAGCTTGATTAGGGCAGCGTTTTGTATCTGGCTACTCTACAATAATATATAATATAAGAACAGTTATTAATATAAAAGCTGATAATAAATTGTAAGCTACTAAATAATAAATGCTCAAATTTTAATCCTAGCTGGAATAATAAGGTGAAGTAGTCACGACTTCACAACGTCAACTACCAGAGATATCACCATTCAATAAAAATAAACGATTTTTCAACACTTGAGGACTATTTTACCCATTACTTTATCTGCTTTTATAGTTAGTTTTTTTTTTTTTTTTATCATGATCTGTTCGTAGAACCATTGAGCTTATTAATTTCTAAGTTGAGCTGCACGTTTACCAACAAATGCGTGTACTGACTGGACAGATCCACTCAATCTGTGTGGTTCTGTAGACAATCGCAGTCGCCTATATACAATGTACTGACATGATCTGATCATAATTATATCTGCAATTTAAAAGACACTTCTTCTTCTTCTCAGCCCATAGAGGTATACTTTTTTTTTTTAATAATTATAAACTAGCGCTTGACTGCAATCCCGCCTGATGGTAAGCAGTGATGCAATCGTTGATAGTAAAGCGCGCTAGTTTATTAAGCCCATTCACTTAAAAAAAACTTTGGTGAATAGGAAGGAAGATGGCAGTTGAGCGAGGTGGTGCAATGTTAGACCCAATAACACGACCAACGATGCTGCGCCAGAGGCAGATTATGTGGAGACCCTCCACGACCAAACTCCCGGTACAACAACATTTGACGTATCGTACCCGGCACACATCGCAACACAACTGCTCAGACCCGTTCTCCGTACGGTTTCACCAGACATCATGCCGGAACACGACGAGTCGCTTGGCGGCAAGACTTTGTCTGGTGGGTGGTAACTTCTGCCGGCAGCCGATGTTATGGCCTACCACCGAGAACTGCTGGACAAAGGCCTCCCCGAAGGCTTTCATTCCATTAGGGGGTTTGCCATAATCTCCACGCTTCGCAGGCGGGTTGGGGATTGCAGTAATTTGTTATTCCATATTTGATAGATCTAAAAAATGTTTCGTCTCCAGCAAATAAAATTTAAAATTAATATGTAAAACAAAATATTCACGACATAAAACAGTAATAACGCTACGATGACATAGTATTACGATGACTTAGTATTATTAAAAATATCAATAAACCCAGACGTATAATACTGCGTATTTTCAAACACGTCGCCAATAACAATATCATAAATCGAGCATCGAACTTTTAGTTCAGAGATAATTATAGAAATAATCATACAAATAAACAATGTGCTTTATTAAACAATTCTGTAGGATGCATTTTGAAAAGGGAATTGCATGATTTAATTCCCCTATCTCCTTCTCATCATCGGACGACGTATAGTATAGAAAGTATCCTCCCTTACGTTGTTGAGACTACTACGATCTGGACGAAGCGTTTCATCTATTCTTTTATACCGCGTAAATCGAGAGACTGGAACAATTTATTTATGAAAATCTTTTGTATGCTCATAAAAATATAAAATTGTTTAAAAAATACAGTGATGTCCATAATATAAATACTAGGAACAGGCACAAATTTATTGTACCTACAACAAGGCTCAAGAAAATAGGTGGCTCTTTCAGATGCCAATGTATACATTTTTACAATGGACTTCCAGAGGTGGTTCAAGATCTGAGCCTGAATAAATTCAAATCCTTCATTAAACGTAAGTTGTGTCAGAAAGCATTTTATAGTGTGAAGGATTATATTGAGGACAAAAAAGCTTGGGCTTGAGCTGCGTCCGATTTCTATGCACTGATTGTTCTCTGATTTTTCCTCTTGTAGTTTGAATATAGAGGTAATTGTTTATGTTATTAATTCGAAGCCTGTATTACACACTATGTAGTCAAGCATATTGTACGTTACGGAATTGTATCGCTGACAGAGGTGTTCGGCACTTGTACAGCTACACAGGAGCTATACTTAGTATTCGGGAACACTGTTGGAGCTGCTGAACCTTGGACAAAACTATCTTAGCGTTGTGTAGATTCAATTTCTTAGTATTGTATAATTGCATGGCAAACGTGTGAGCACAATGTACGAATGTGCTGTAAGGCATTTTTTTGTTGGGTTAGTCTCTTTTATTGACTTGATAGTGCTCTGGCTGTTGAGAGTATGTCATGCTCATTCAAATGTCTCGCTGATGGTGGCGTGTGTGTTGGGTCATTGGGTTCCCTTCAATATGGTTGAGCTGAATGATGCTGATCCATTCGTCATGTTCGTGAACGGACGCCGTCGGAGGGGACTGGTCATCTCTTAGCTGCCACGGCGTATTTTAATTTCTGAATTGATTTTTGTGTTTTTCATAATGGACGCTCTCGGCGTACAATTTATTTCTGCATCGTTCTCACACGGTTGATTTCAACATGAATGATGTAATCAAATATTTGTAACAATAGCTTTGAAAATTTAAAAGAGTGTCCATGGAGTTTCTTGCCCGTTCTTCTCCATAGGTACCTACTCTTTGGAATGGGCGACTAGCTTCATCTTATTGACTGACCGACCTTCTGACAATTCAAAAGTGCCTGTAACTGGTTTATTTGAAATAAATGCTTTGATTTTGATTTTTGATTTTGAATTTGCCAGCGGTGGTGTTTCTATTGGACTACAATTTAAGTGGCTTCAAGGCAAATAGGCTCTTAAGAAACTAGCGCGCTTTACCATCAACGATTGCATCACTGCACCATCTAGCGGGATTGCGGTCAAGGACTAGTTTATAGTTTATGAAAAAAAAATCTACATTACGGTACATCGGACTTAAGTAGTTCTTTTTTGCACACGTGATATTAATAAGCTTCATAAGTAACACAGATCCAAGGATCAAAGGCGAATGTCGAATCATCATGATGAAATTTTGGCTCGTACAGACTTTCTGATTTGTCTTTGTTATTGTTAATTTCTGTTATATATGATTTCGTTTTTTTGTTGTGTTTGGTTCAGTCTTATCATCATCCTGTGGGAATCGAAATAAATCCTTTTTATTTTCTTTTATTTTTACTTTTATATGTTTTATATATGTTCTAGTGCGTCTCTAATTTTTTCATTCAATCTCGGTCGCCTCTCGACGCTATAACGTCATTTTATCGATAACAGCAGTACGATTTTGTAATCATATCATCGTGAAAAATTAAATAAACTGAGCGTGGAGTGACCTGTCATTCAGACTAATGCTAAAGATTGGTACTAATGACAAACAACTTTATACTTACTTGACCTCACTTTTTATGGTGCGATTTTTTACAGTATAGACAAGCAGCCTAAGTGCGTAAATACACTATCAGTAGTAATGGGTTTCATTTCACGGGTCAACAACAGTCATTTTCACAGGTCAACAACAGTCATTTTCACAGGTCAACAACAGTCATTTCGTTATTTGCGAACGCGGCCGCTGCAACTTATTTTAGTGTCACATTTTATTCATTAATAACTTTCTTAGTAATCGCGGTGTAATAAATACACGGTTTGCGGAATACTGCAACTAGTTTTAAACCCCCCGTGTCAGTTTCAGTGCTTCTAGCTGAGTCCGTAAACTGTCGGCAGTCCGTAATTTCAAATATTGTACTAATCACTTAAAATGGCGAAAGGAAAACTGTCATCGCACAAGATGCGTAAATTCAGTCGCTCCCTAATTACGTAAGACACTATTACTATAAATTAAAATCATTTTGAAGCATATTGGTAGGTAATTCATTGCTCCATTATCATCATCACAGCGTTAATCCCAGTCGCATCCGAGCTTTTTCCAGCTTTGGAGTCTGGAGTCCGCCTTACCAGTCTAACTGCTGATTTTGGCAAAACTTCGACATTATCCGCGAAGCGACTGCCATCTGACCTCCATAACCCGAAGGCGATATCGAAGCATTGCAGTTAGACCAACTGTTGGACTTTTGAGGGCTCTAACAACCCGTAACGACTGCCACTAGATGTTCGTATAGCAAACGGAACCAACGGCTTAACGTGCTTTCCGAGGCACGACCAGACCAGTGCAAATATTCATATTCATGCATACAAATATTTGCACTGCGCAGGCATCGAACCCGCGCCTCCTTGCGCAGCGGCCGCGTTCGCTACCGCTACGCCACGGAGGCTGTCCACACACCATAATATCATGTTAAAGGCAAACAAGTATGAGTTATGTAATTTAAATCAGTTTTACTCAATATGAAAAAGAACCCTCTAATATTAAAATACCCTCATGTACGAAAAGGTACTTTGGGTAAAAAATACTTTTATCAAACTTCATACTGTCTGTGAATTCGATTTTCATATAAATTTATACATCGCTAAGGCCAGCAATGTATGAGGGTGCGTCCTCAACTCAATGCCAATACGAAAATATATTCACTCAACTATCGACCAATGCCCTAATTGGATGTATGCGGCATCATAAATACGCACATTATTTAGCGAAATGCTTTTCAAAATCACCATATGACGACGTGCGACATCAAATTGAGAAGTTACGTCGATTTTCAATTTCGTCTATTACCTTTCTCGTTAGTTTAAAATCACCCACTATACACAAATATTACTTTTTTAACTAGTGCTTGACCGCGGCCCCACCTGATGGTGAGCAATAATGTAATCGTTGAAGATAAATCGCACTAGTTTTTTATGAGCAAAAAAGAAGAAAATTTAAGTGTCAGTAAAGGCTCTTAATAAAATAGTGCGCTTTACCATTAACGATTGCATCACTGCTTACCATCAGGCGAGATTGCGGTCAAGCGCTAGTTTATATCTCTTATTAAAAAAAAAATGTTTTAAATTTTATTTTGTGATAGTTTTTGAATTAACTGTCACCAGATATTCCAATAAGTTTTTGCGGTTTAATTATATAGTTAGTTAGGGTCCCTTACTAATTACAATATATTTAAATACAAACACTATAAGGATATTTAGAATAAATCTTAATTGAGACTTTTTTTAAATATGTCATAAAAAAGTCTCCTTTTTTGGAAAGCTTTTAAGAATTGTTCAAATAAGCTTTCGGTTTCCAACCTCTATTTATTTAAGCGAATATTCCCCTCGGGAGTAATACAACCATATTGACAGTATTACTTTACTCTGATAGCTTTCGCCAGTAGTCCAATATGAAAAGATGATTAAACGGTCTTGTTTATAAACTACTCTTATCGATAAACTAAGAGCGAGGTTCATCTTATTTATTCCTAATGTTCAAAGCCTTGACTCTCTCGCTTTGCAACTTTCAATAAATCTTGTTAGACTTGGAGAAATCCGCTGAACTTTTCAGAATAAAATATAATTCTTCTAGAATAACACAGCTGTTAAAAGTGCAGAATATTTTTGTTCGGCATTCCAAATATGTTTAAGTAATAAATAAAAATATTTCTGAATTACAAAGGGAATTTTGATACTTGTTATTTGTGAACTTTTAAGCAAATAATTTCTTGTATTAGAAGAATCCGTGCTACAAATTTTCGTAACCTTATGCGATTGAAAAGTAGACAATGTAAACATCCAAAATAAAAATTAAATAAAAAGAAACGAGTGTTAAATCATATAATAATAGTGTACAGAATATTTTCGTCCGATATCCCAAATGTGGTTCAGAATACAATAGACTTCCCAAAGCTTAATACTAAACAACAAGAAAATAAAAAAATAACACAGGGTGTGGCCGGAAAATGGCATTGATACGTCAAGACATCACAACCTGTAGAGCCTCCCTGACACTACCTGTTACACTCCGTCAACCAACATCTTTTGATAAACAGAAATGCAGTTATATACAGATGGAAAGTACTTACCCTTCGCATCACGCGCAGGGAGAACGATGAAGTTTTCATGTTTATTTTTCTGCGGACACTAAACAAATAGAAATAGAAATAGAACAACTAGTGCTGGTCACTACACTGCCTTTATACACTCGCAATTTCCAAGGATAATGCAAAAACTATTATATTTTATATTTACAAATATATCTGAGATTTCAGATCGATTTTTTCTGTATATATTATAACAAAAAATATTCGAATATAGCTAGGATTTATGAATATGTGTATATTTTTCTTGGCGGCCCGGGAGGTTTCGGAGCGGGTGACGCGGCGGACGGTATATTCGCGACTGATTACATGCCCCGTGGTAGAAACAGGGTGAGGACACACTGATAACCTGAAAGCTTAGTGACGTAAATGTGAAAACCACTGTTGCAAAATCTACTTTGAAACTTGATCATAAGGTTGATATTCTATTGCAAATAAAGTTAAACTTTTGAAGGATCCGTATTTCCATCTTGCTCCCACATTCATCTGGTTGGACGGAACACAGATACAGGATGAATTGAATTTATACCTCTACCACGTTGTTCTGCGTGTTTTGCTTTACTGTGCGATACACTGCTGCAATGTGAACTAGAACTTAATAAACGTGGAACAAAACCGGCGGTGGATTAAAAGACTTATATATTGGAACAAATTTTCTAATAGATCGTGTAGATGGACATCGAAATTATTTCGTCT
Organism: Sesamia nonagrioides; assembly: GCA_017933935.1. NCBI lineage: Eukaryota > Metazoa > Arthropoda > Insecta > Lepidoptera > Noctuidae > Sesamia > Sesamia nonagrioides. The sequence goes on from JADWQK010001449.1 coordinate 38,707, forward strand.
TAACTTATATGGCTGTTCTTTCAGAATCCTAGATTATTCGTAACGGAAAACGACGAAGATAATAAACTGATCAGAAATTGCTTTACCCTTCACTTTAGATACACTGTGAGTCATCTAATGATGATAATTCATCTCAGCGTTAATCCCAGTCGCATCCGAAGCTTTTTCAGCTTTGGAGTCTGGGGTCCGCTTTACCAATCTAACTGCTGATTTTGGCTAAACTTAGATATTTTCCGTGAAGCGACTGCCGTCTGACCTCCACAACCCGAAGGCGACATCGAAGGATTGCAGTTAGACCAACTTTTGGACTTTTGAAAGCTCCAACAACCCGTAACGACTGCCATTAGATGTATGTATGGCAACCGGGACCAACGGCTTAACGTGCTTTCCGAAGCACGACCCGACCAGTCCAAATATGGGGTTCATGCATATAAATATTTGCACTGCGTGGGGATCGAACCCACGCCTCCTTGCGCAGCGGCCGCGTTCGCTATCGCTACGCCATGGAGGCTATCAATTAGATACACTGCGAGTGCTATAAACTAATTCTGAGTAGGAAACTAGAGTTGGGGTTGAAAGAGGGTGTTAGAATTGTGGAAATCAAATAAAGAGTGACGCGAGCACTCTTGAGATTTGTTTATACCTATCTATGTAAAAGGGGTTTCAGTGTTTTCTTTCTAAAAATGTTTATTTATTTATTTTCCAGCTGCTATGTTTCTAGCGTCTGTATTACAGAACCTTTTTCAAGACACAGACATTACAGAAGGCTAGTTTAAACCAATTTAAACCAGTCAAATAGCTTCAGACGACTTTGTAATGCTTTAATTTTGAGTGAGGGTCTGTAATAAAGGGCTTAAAAGTCCTAATGATTATGAAGGCTGCTATGTCCATCGCCATTATAATATTAGTAAGGATAATTGAGGAATAAAGTTGACATTTGACAGTATTTGTATGACATAAATGTCAAAATTTCAAAATTATTCTGCGAATAAAAATATCAGATGATTTAAAAAAAGAATAATTAAGTTTTTCTTCTTCAGCCTATAGAGATCCACTGCTGGACAAAGGCCTCCTTCAAGGCTTTCCACAATGACTGGTATTCTGATGCCCGCATCCAAAGGCTTCCTAGGTTAATTTGCAATAATTTTGGAGTATTTTGGCCATATTGCCAAAAAGGAAGGAGACAACCTGGAACACCTGATGGTTACTGGGAAGGTTGATGGACGAAGTTCCAGAGGTCGCAGTAATGCAGTCGCACCAATAAGGTGGACTGACCAAATTCGTCTCTGGACACCGGCCTGCATGATGCTGTACTCGCGGCCAGGGATCATAACAAATTGCGAACTATTGTGAAGAAGAGGATAATTCCACAGGGACATCACGACCCTCAGTAATGAGGAGAACGACTTGAGGAGGAGGGGGAAATAACGGAGGGTCATGTCGAACTTTAACCATCGACTAAAACCCACAGCTCCTGCCTATACCAGTCCGCCCGGGTCCGGGGTCCGGGGTGTCCTGGAGATAATTCTGCATTCGCCACACTTGACTGGATGTACATTTATTACCTGTACACAACTTTATTTCATCGTAACACGAAAAGCTATTCGGACATCCAAACACGAAAGTAGAACAAGAAGTAATTACAAGTAATGTCATAAAAAAGTTCTTGTAACTCAATCTCACTGTATTAGTAGGAACGTACTGGGCATCTCACGTTTACAGCATTCTGAATAGTTTGTTTTATTCTATGTCTTTTCTACTTAAGCATTGTTTCCTTTGGGTAATTCGACGATACCATAGAATAAATAATAGCAATAACGTACAGAAGATGCAGTTGTTTTGTTATTGGTTTGTAGAAGGTTGGTGCAGTGGCTAAGCGTTTGCCTGCTGCGCTGCATGTGGACTACAGGTATTTATTCCGGCACCCTAATTACGAACACACTGTTACTATTCTGATGTGGAGGCCCCGGGTTCGATCCCCGGCCGGGTCATGATGGAAAACGATCTTTTCCTGATTGGCCCGGGTCTTGAATGTTTATCTATATAATATATGTATCTATTATAAATATAGCATCGTTGAGTTAGTATCCCATAACACAAGTCCCGAACTTACTTTGGGGCTAGCTGAATCTGTGTAATTTGTCCGTATCCATACTAATATTATAAATGCGAAAGTAACTCTGTCTGTCTGTCTGTCTGTTACGCTTTCCCGCTTAAACCTCTCAACCGATTTCGATGAAATTTGGCACAGACAATCCTTAGACCCTGAGAAAGGATATATTCTACCTTTTATCCCGGAAAAATTAGATGTTCCCGAGAGAAATCTAAAAAGCGCGATATAACCGAACTCCACGCGGGCGAAGCCGCGGGCGAAAAGCTAGTATATTTATATTATTTATATTTACTGTTAGTTGGAATCATTTCCAAGCTTATTGCTAATCCATTGCTCCATGTGTTAAAAAAATGTCTGTTCAACAACGTAAAGAACGCAATGAATATTGTTGAACTGTCAAAATGAAACCCATTGCTACTGATAGTGTGTTACGCTATTACCCTGCGGGTACCACGATACAGGAGTGATTCCTAGTGTAAAGTTTGTAAAATAAATCTTAAAGAAAACCGCTTTTTACAAAACCACTTCTCTTTAATATGCAAGCTAAATTGCACTTAATCGTCGCGCTTGAGAGTTATTATTACTTTGTGTCCTTGTCGCGTGCCCGCGTCGCTTGACCGAGTATTAGGGCTGTAGCGGCTT